>JAABOM020069383.1:0-37844 GCA_011800125.2 Solanum clarkiae | reverse complement strand
TCTGTAATATATTTGTGTATTACTGGTTTATTTTTGATAAAAGGGAATGGGTTGGTTGGGTTCTTGAGTCAATTAGGCCAAATCTGGCCCAAAAGAGGCCGACTGATCCAAGAAAATGAACTAAAATGGGTTTAAAGAAAAGGCTCAGTTCAACTGCAAATCTTGATCAAATTGAATTGAAATGGTGAATTTGAACAACATGAATTTCATTAATTAATTGACAAGCTTCTTAAGTAAAATAAAATAGAATAATCAACCAAAAATGCATAGTCCTTGATTCATGAAAGGTGATTAATCAAACGTGATAAATTATTTGCGAATTATAAAGATAATGAAATGATAATGAAAAAAATCCCTTAAAATATTTTGAATTTTGTGAATGCTAATTATTTTAAAATATTTAAATTTGAAGAAGCTCGATAATTAATTTATATTGTGGGAGGATAAAAATTGGGTGTCAACAACTGTCCTTTCTTTGGGTATGATTGATGAAAGAGATGGTGGACAAAGAAACTTGACAACTCTAATTTTAGGCGACCACATCTCCATCTTATGAAAGGCTCCTGGTCGGACTTCGAGAAATTATGGCCAGACCCTGGTTTGAATTTTCCTACGTATCTCGGGTTATATGAGAATTCAAGCCACTCTGTAGTGCAAAATGCTTGATTTTATGCACGATTTTGAATGAATTCAAAAGCTATCCTACTATAGAATTGTAGAAAAATTAGAATACTTGGGAATGAGATTCTAAGAGAAAATGTTAGAACACAACCGAGTTTTCAAGATTGAGCTCGCTTGCATATCCTTGGACTTAGGAAATCAAGCTGCTTGTAGTTCGACTCCATCAGTTGAAAAGAAAATCTTCTTATGCTAAGATAACCTTCTTTTGGGAGGAGTGACAAGTAAATTAAGAATGAAAAAGAGGCTTTTAACCTTCATGGACATAATGGCAAAGCTCTTGGTGTATGTCACTCGGATTGAGAAGATTGCCTCCTACGAGAGATAAGATCGCCGAGATATGAAACTGAAACTAACAAACTCAAAGAAATACCCACATATCTTTTGGCAGGGGTGTAGTTGGAATGTGGTGAGAGTCGCTGCTTAGCTCACGTCCGAAGAGTTTGACTATATTCCAGTTCGCTGCGAAGAAAAAGTTCCACGTTGTGCTTATGTTCCTGCGGAACTTTAAACTTGGTACTGTAATTAGTAAACAAATATTAACTGTAAACAATATATAATAACTCTTAAATATGATACTTCTCAAGCATGATTTTTCAAAGTTGCAGCTTGCGAACAGAAATAAAAATGAACTTATGAAAAATAGGTTTTGAGGCTAATGATTGATGAGGATGATATTTTTTATCGATGATTAATGAAATGAGGCCTTAATCCAAATGATTTATAAAAATGAGGCTTTTATCAAACGTCTTATAATGACATGACATTTAAGTCAATGATTTGCAAAATGAAGCTTCTCGAGCCAATGATTCATGAAAATGACGTATTGAAAAAATAATGCAGTTTAGCAAGCATTAGTGCAAATAAATTCAAAAGTATTTGTACGGTTATCTAAAAGCAATTTAAAGTATTTATGCAGTGCAAAGCAATTGGAGTTCATGTGACATGACAGTACATTCGAATATATTTAAAAGCGGTTGCGCAACATAGTTAAACCTATTTGAAAGCATTTGTGCAGTGCATTTTTGAACATATTTAAAGCATTTATCTAGTACATTTGGAAGCACTTGTGCAATGCAGTTAAAAATATGTGAAAGCATTGATCCAATGCGTTTGAATATATTTAAAGCATTTATGATATGTATTTGCATATGTTGGAAAGTACTTGTGCAATGTAGTTAAAATATGTGGAAGCATTTGTGTGGTGCATATGTATACATTGTAAAGAGTTGTGCAGTGTAGTTAACTATTTAAAAGCATTCATGCAGCGCATTCTAAAATATTTGAAGTAAACGCCTTAAAAGATATCTAAAAATATTTGTTGAGTGCATAAAAAAAAATTCAAAAGCATCTATGTAGAGCAGGTGATTATTTTGTAAGTAATGCAGACCGGTCGACGTATGGTCCTTTCAAGGTTGTAAATGTCGGTAACTACTTATTTTCTGCTATTTCTGACAAGACTACGCTCAAAGAAAAATTATTAGTTTTGGGGGGAGGTTGATTTGCATTGACTTTGAAGCTCTGGATCTTCGAACTTCTTTCTTCACGCTTTGTTTGGACATGTAGTCTCTGTATATTATAAATCTTTGATGAATAATAAAACTTAAAAAATTATACCTAGGAATAAGATAAAAAATATATAAATAATGTGTCGAGGTTGGGAAAGAAAAAAAAATTGCCAAACTTTATATTGTGATATATCACGAAACGAAGCAAACGTCCTTTTTTAAGATTTCCCTTCTACCTGATGATTCAATTGAGCACATACTCTTTAATATTCTCTTGGTATTCTCATGCTATAATGCCTTCAAAACTATACCAGTTTTGGTGAAAGAGAGGTACTCCATTCCAATGCAATGAGACCAAGCTCACTATTTTACCAATCACAGTTTCTAAATACATTTCCTCAACCATTGAAAAGAATGGGTCAAACCCTCCATGGGTTGCCTGTGTATCCGAAAGGAATCAAGCCATTCGTAGTTCCTCACATAAAAAGGAAAGATTTTCTAATAAAGTGACCGAAGTCGATTTAGGTCGTCTACGTATCCCATTGAGGGAATCAGTTCAATACATAGTTCAAGATACACATAAACGAGTTTTTGCCAAAACAACACTAAAGACTAGACTCGATATGGGTTTCCTACGTATCCCACCTAGGGAATTAAATCGGAACATAATTTTCAATACATAACAAATAACGTTACACAAATAAGATAAAACCTTCTAAACAAAATATCCTCCAATCAGTACTCGGTGAACCATGTAAGGCCCTTGTCAGTTGGGTGCAAACTTCCCTTTGGCTTCATCTTGGTGTGGGAATATTCAGTTCAGTACCAATTATCCCAGTTTAAACTGTCTCAGTTTCACCTTTTTGTTGGAAGCTTTGGCCATTCGGTGTTGATAAAGTTGTCCATAATAAACTGTATTCATTCTCTTTTCACTAATGAGCATCAATTATTCATATTGACTTCGTGTCCATTCAGCGTCGCTCAACTTAGCTTCTTGGATAATCCTCAGAGATGGAATCTCAACCTCCATTGGTAATACTGCTTCAGTTCCATAAACCAAAAGATAGGGCATTGCTCTAATTGAAGTCCTAATGGTAGTGCGATAGCCAAGGATGGAAAATGATAAATTTTCATGCCAATGCTTGTAATTATCAATCATCTTCTGCAATATTCTCTTGATATTTTGTTGGCTGCTTCAACTGCTCCTTTCATCTGAGGCCGATAAAGAGTGGAATTTTGATGGCTAATTTTAAACTTCCCACAAATTTCTTGCATTAGCCCGCTATTCAAATTATCTCCATTATCTGTTATGATTAATTCGGTAACCCTAAATATGCAGATAATATTATTGCGGACAAAATCTGCCACCACTTTCTTCGTCATAGACTTGTATGAAGATGCTTCCACCTATTTTGTAAAGTAATCAAGCTACTAGGATGAATCTATGTCCGTTTGATGAAGCTGGTTCAATAGGACCAATGACATCCATGCCCCAAGCTACAATTGGCCAGGGAGAACTTATCACATTGAGCTCGTTTGATGGAACTTGAATCAAATCACCATGAATCTGACATTGATGATACTTTCTCACAAAATGGATGCAGTTTGTTTCCATGGTCATCCATAAATACCCCGCTCGTAGAATCTTCCTTGCTAAAGTAAAGCCATTCATGTATGACCCACATGTACTCCCATTTACTTCTTCGATCAACTTGCTCAACTCGTGAGAGTCAACCAATCTTAGTAATCCCAAATCTAGAGTCCTCCTATAAAGGATTTCTCTATTTAGAAAAAAAATTATTTGCAAGCCTCCGAAGTGTTCTCTTTTCAATATTGCTTATCTCATCCAGATATTCTCCTTCTTTGAGATACCTTTTGATGTCATAGTACCAAGGTTATCCATCTGGTTCTTCATCTATATGAAAATAATATGCCCGTTGATCTTTCACATTGATCTTGATTGAATCTATGTAACTCTTGTCTGGATGTTGAATCATAGAAGCCAGGGTTGCCAAAGCATCTCCAAATTCATTTTGAGTTCTGGGAATATGCTTGAATTCTATTTTGATGAATTTCTTGCACAATTCCTTCATGCATTGCAAATATGTTCACATTCTTAGTGTTCCATTCTCCTTGTACTTGGTGAATCAATAAGTCTAAATCACCTACGACCAACAGTTCTTGTACGTTCATATCAATAGCCATTCTGAGTCTAAGAATACATGCCTCATATTATGCCATATTGTTAGTGCATAAAAACTGAAACTTGGCTGAGATCGAATAGTGTTGACCTGCTTCTAAGACCAGCACTACCCCAGAACCGACTCTTTTAGAGTTTGTAGCGCTGTCAAAAGACATTCTCTACCTTGGATATCCCTCTGAAATATCCTCTCCAATAAACAAAACCTCTTCATCTGGGAAGTAAGTTTTAAGAGGCTTTTATTCTTCGTCCACAAGATTTTTAGCAAGATGATCAGTCAGTGCTTGTCCCTTGATGGCCTCTTGAGTGACATACACAATGTCAAATTCACTGAGCAAAATCTGCCATTTGGACAGCTCTCCAGTGGGTATAGGCTTTTGAAAGATATACTTGATCTGATCCATCCTTGAGATGAGAAACGTGGTATATGGAAACAAGTAATGTATTAACTTTTGTGCGACCCAAGGCACAACAAGTGCATTCCAACAAAGTATACTAAGCTTCATAAGGTGTAAGCTTTTTGCTCAAGTAATATATGGCCTGCTCTTTCCTCCCAGTTTCATCATGTTGTCCCAGCACACATCCAAATACGTTTTCTGACACAAACAAAGCAACAATGGTCTTCCGGTCTCTGGAGGCACCAAAATAGGCGGACTGGACAAATACTCCTTAATTCAATCAAAAGCATGCTGGAAATCTTCTGTCCATTTGGCAGCAGCATCCTTCTTTAGAAATTTAAAGATCGGCTCACAAATTATAGTTGATTGCACAATAAATTGACTAATGTAATTAAGGAGACCAAGAAAACTCATTACATCCTTTTTGACTTTTTGGTGGAGGCAAGTATTGGATAGCCTTTATCTTTGAAGGATCTAATTCTATTCCTTTTCTACTCAGAATGAAACCCAATAATTTACTGGCAGGGACACCAAATGCAAACTTTGCAGGGTTTAACTTCAAATTGTATTGACTTAACCTGTCAAGGTATTTCATCAAATCCACCATGTGATTTTAACCTTTTTCGTGACTTGATAATGATATCATCTACATAGACCTCAATCTCCTTATGGATTATATCATGAAAAATGGTAGTGATAGCTCTCATGTATGTTGCCCTTGCATTTTTAGTCCAAAAGGCATCACCCTATAATAATACACACCCCAAGGTATGATGAATGTTGTTTTCTCTGCATCTTCTTCATCCATAAGAATCTGATGATAGCCTGTAAGGCAATCAACAAATGACTGCAACTCGTGCTTAGCACAATTAACAATAAGTATGTGACTGTTTGGAAGAGGAAAATCATTTTTTTGGGCTGGCCTTGTTGAGATTCCGATAATCTACACATACTCGAGTATTTCCATCTTTCTTTGGCTCAAGCACTATATTGGCCAACTATGTGGGATACTTCGTGACTCGAATGACGTTGGCATCAAATTGCTTTGAAACTTCTTCCTTAACCTTTAAACTCAGATCTGGCTTGATCTTTCTTAGTGATCCAGCTTGATCTTTCTTGGCTTCTGCTTTACTGTAGGTCAAGATGGATCAATTGATAACTTTAATGAAATAATGACTGTGCTTAGCCCCGGCATATCATCGTAGGACCATGCAGATATATCGATATATTGTCTTAACAACTCCATAAGATCTTTCTTTTAAGTCGGAATCAAATGGACACCGATTCTTGTTTCTCTTACCACCTCTAAATCTCCTAAATTTATTGCCTCAGTTTCATCCAAATTTGGTTTTTCCTTGTTCTCAAAATGTTCAAACTCTTCAATCAGCTCTTCAGGTTGTATATCTGCTTCATATTCCGCAAAATCCTGTTCACTGCTTGAGGTTCATTCACTCATTTCATAGCATGTCACATTCTCAATATTGGCGGTTTTAATAGTTTGCTTGCTGAAAGAGAGATGAAAAAAATAAAATAAGCTTAATAACTTTAAAGGCTAGAATATGAAATTTAAAATAGAAGGTAATTTAAAGCAAAAGCATAGTTGAGATTTGACATTGGAGCTTTCAAAAGATGAAGGCAGAACACATAAAATTCATGAACATGATTCAGGCCTCAATTTTGAACCATGTTGTTTAGATTCTAATACAATCATCCACCAAGATTCCCGGAGAATCGGGGATGGGCTACAAGTCCAATTGTTCAAAACGTATTCCAACTTAACATCCTATATGGTGGGGCTCTTGGTGCAATTTTCCACGATCACATTGTATTCTGCTTCTTCAATAATAGGTTTTTGAGTCCTTCCACGAGGTTGTCTTCAGCGGCTTCTTCTGATCCTTGTGCAACAGATGCTTTGAAAAATGATTGATTCAACGATGAGATTGGTTGTGGCAAAGGACTATCACTTATCCTTTTGAGATTAACCGAAGAAGCTTCTTCATGCGTAGGCTCATACCCTAGACCAAAGGTGTGTTTCTGACCGAGCAACCGAATTGGTTCCACTATCCCATCTAAATTCTCTCTAAGACCTCGACCAGGCATGAAACCATTCTTAAATAATTCCCAAGCTACCATCATAAGTACCCGTGGATGTTTTATCCTTTCGAGTTGAGTAGAACACATAATTTCCCTAGTATAGAATACAGATCCATCCAACTCTTCCAAATTCTCAATCATAGGGATTGAGTTGTCAGGGAGTACTAAATTACTAACTTCTCCATGAGTAATGACCTCCTGATGATTCTAAACAAATTATAGAGTCTAATGTAAAGTGGAAGGGACCGCCCCAGCCATGTGGATCCATAGTCTTCGAAGAAATAAATTGTAACTAACAGATATATCCAACACCTGAATTCCACCATAAGCTCCTCAGGCCCAATTTGTAGTGGTAAGTTAATTTCTCCAATGACTCCCCTTTGAGCCCCATCA
The DNA here is from genome assembly GCA_011800125.2 of Solanum clarkiae. Classification (NCBI taxonomy): domain Eukaryota; kingdom Viridiplantae; phylum Streptophyta; class Magnoliopsida; order Solanales; family Solanaceae; genus Solanum; species Solanum clarkiae. The sequence goes on along the minus strand of JAABOM020069383.1, from coordinate 30,573 downwards.
AAACATTCAACCCTTACTTAACTTTCTCGAATTCTCTGATATCAACCCCTAAAGCTCGAAGGGTAACAAAAGGGCAAATGCTAACAGCAGAAACATTATCAATCAGAGCTCTAGAGATAAACTTATCCCTGTACCTAATGGTGATATTCAGAGTTTTGTTATGTCCCAGGCCTTCAGGTGGAAGCTCCGCATCACAAAAAGAAACTTTATTAACTTCAAAAATCTGTCCCACCATGGCTAAATAATTCTCGCTTGTTGTCTCGACTGGAACATAAGCCTCACTCAAAATTTTTGCCAAAGCACATCTATGAGTTGTAAACTAATGCTATTAGATAAATTTGAGAAGGAGTTGTCTTCAACTGTTCAACAACGGAGTACTCCTTAGTTGGCATTTTCCTTCAAAACTCTTCCACTTTGGCCTCTGTGACTACTTTTTCTGGTTATTTTCCTTAGCTGGTCCTCCTCGTGCAATTTCTTCAGGAGCATAGAAATGTCTAGATTTTATCATTCCAGTGGCAGCTGTCCCCATAACTATCTTCTCCTTTCCTTTGCCCTTTACATTGATCAAGTAATTCCAAGGAACTACTTTAGTGTCAAAAGAAGATAATTAAGAAACTAAGGCAGTTATTTAAGGCCTGGGAACATGAACTTCCACCTCAGCTACCGCTCACCGTTGGACTATGATTATGGGAGCAATGAAGGCTGATGTCGCAATATTTTCCTCCTTTTTGACAAATACAATGGTCCCTTCCAAATTACATTCTTCATCAATGATGATCATTTTCATATTCCCATTATTTGGTAGAGGATTGTTGTTGACATTACGGGAAAAACCTTTGAGCTGAATCACTCCTTCCTTAATCAGCATCTCAATCTTATATTTTAGAGTAAGGCAATTTTTGGTATTGTGTCCAGCAACTCCGAAATGATAAGAACAATGCTTACTCTTGTCACGCCATCCTGGAAGGGGTTTGGGAACCCGTCCATGTATTGGTTGCAGTACTCCTACAGTTCTCAACCTTTCATATAGTTGGGACTAAGGTTCAGCTAAAGGGGTATAGGTTTTGGTTGGTCTTTTTGTGAAGTTTGGGCGAGGCCTGGGTGCATTTTATGGATGAGTTTGTGGTGGGTAAGGGAGCTAAGATAGGTGTGTGGATTGATATTATGGTGTGTTTGGACAGATAGGTGCTCGGGGTGGATGATATATTAATTAGACGGCATAAACTGGATAAGGGGCAGGTGAAGGCTGGTAATAAGGTTGAGGCATTTGGGTATACTGACCATGGTATGAAAAGTGTGGCAGTGGATTTTTTGTAGGTTAACATTTGGCTAGTCCTTCATTCCTAGATGGTCATGACAACAGACACTCCGTCTTTCTTCTTCTTAAGGGCTCCTCCAATTGAATCTGACTTAATTGCTTTATTCGTTGCTTGTAAGGCTATCAGGTTAATAATTCTTCTACACTTGATTCCTTCTTCTAAAGCTTCCCTAATTTTAACAAGATTTGTAAATTTTGCACCTATCATAAGAAACATCTTTTCATAATACATGTTATCTTGAGATTTGATAGATATGTCCTTCATTTCATTTTCATCCACGGGGGCTCGAACTCTAGCTACTTCAGATCTCCAACAGATGGCGTACTCATGAAAGGTCTTAGTTGTTTTCTTTTTCAACTTTTCAAGGTAAGATCGATCTGGGATGATCTCAATGTTAAACCTAAACCTTTCGATAAACTCTACCATTTTACTCCAATTATGCCACTTCTTAGGATTTTTCTCAACATACCAAGTTAATGCATCTCCAGTTAGACTTGTAAAGAACAACTTCATTCTTATGGCCTCATCTTTGCCTACTCCAGCCAACTTATCACAATAAGACCTCAAATGATTGAGAGGATTTCCTTGCCATCAAACATCTCAAATTTTTGTGGATTCTATCCTGCAAGCAACTCAATATCAGGATGAACACACAAATCTTCATATTCAAGCCCTTCATGTCCCTTGTGAACTTGGATGTTTTTCAGCTCTTCCTTCAAATTATGAATCTCTCTAGCTATGTTTTCATCTGCTCTTGACCTTGATATTCTTTCCATTTCCTCATACGGATCGACTTCTGGTATGGCTGGGATTTGGGCAACACAAGGTTGAGCTTCTGCTACATATACTTATGGCACATATTGTGTGTTAATTGTAGTGTGTGTCACCAGTATATGTTGGCTTGCTTGGTATTGTTGGGTGAGTGGGGTAGTTTGGATGGATGGGTTTGTTTGGGTAGGTGGAGTTTGGGTGAATGAGGTAGTTTGTATGCATGGATTTTGGATAAATGAGGAAGTTTGTGTAAGTGGAGTCTGGGTCAGTGTAGTGGAGGGTAACGGATTGATTTGTTATGAGTTACCTTGTGGTAAATTGAATTGTTGGGAGTTGTCAACTTGTTTAAGAGTAGTTGGGTTGGTTTTATAAAGGGAGGGATTTGGTGGAGCAGAAGTAGTTGGGTTGGGTTTATAAGGGGAGTGATTTGGTGGAGGAATGTCAACAAGTGGAAAAGATGGTGAGATAGTTGAATTCATTCCCTGCTCAGGAAGTGATGTGTTTAGGCTGATTGACAAATTGGTAAGATTTGGAAGTCGGTTGATTTCACTTTGCGTGCTAGCCATTTGTTGCATTAAGCTAGAGATATACTCATCATAAGGGTTTCAATCCCTTCCTTCAAAAGTTATGGGTTCATCTCCTGGAGTAGTGACAAGTCCCAGACCACTTTGATCACATGCATCTGAATCAGTCATGTCTATGGATAATCAAGCTTTTGACCTTGTAAAGTATGGGTGACCGCTAGCTTAGAGTCAATGCAAATCAACCTTTTGGGAAATAAAGCAAAACTTCTTTCTTTCTTTATCTAAGGAAGGAGAGAAAAAGAAATGTTAGTGTAAAGCAGATAATCATTGTCTCAATAACATCAAATAATAAGGCGGATAATAGAAAAGGGAGAAAACATGTATTATATAGAAAATAAATCACATAGTTAATGGGGAGAGAACAAGTAAGTCCCAGCATGCAATGGACCTCTTTAATGCCAGAGGTAGGCCTAAACGCCAAATATACAAAATTATGATAGATTGATCCAAGTCATTGAGGCAAATTGACTTTGAAAGATAATAGATTAAATACTAATAAAATAGTGCAAGACTAGGATTACAATGACAATATGACATAATACAAGGTCAATATTAAGATTACAACAACATATCATAAGGAAAATACTAAGACTTGGCCGAGATTTTCTTCTGATCAAGATGGTGGAGTAGATAAGGATGACGCTTCAATATTGCTTGGTCCCACTTTCGCATTTTTTGAATGCTGAATTATATTCACCATTTGAACCCACATCTCTGGAGTGATTGTGTTAGTTTCAAGACGAGTGTGTCGTATCCAAATTTTCATCCTGATATCTTCAAAACCTTGCTCACAATCTGGGCTTATGCTATAGCGGGGCCTCTTGAAGCCATGCTTGATATTCAAGAGTAGCTCTTCCCGGTCCATTTCATAGCTCTGTTGTGATAACATTATCCCATTCATGAAGAATCACTCTAACTCTAGGGACTTTAAAGTCCGATCCAAAGGAAATTTCAGAAACTCCCATATCTGCTTGAAGAGGAATTACGTGTGTTTGACCAAACTGTTGGAGCACGCGTACCAGAGCATATGGCTGAATTCCTTCCAACCAATAAGCTCTATGTAGTATGACCCTCTGCATCTTATGTATGCAATGGAATATGAGAGTAATGGATACTTCCATTGAATTTGGTCGCTGTGCGGGAAATCGAGAATTCATGCCAATCAATGATACCAACTGGAGACACAAATAGTTCTATTCTATCGTAAAAACTGTTTATGCGGTTAGTATCACTACAACATATGTCCACCATGTTTTCGTGTTGGTAGAAATGCTTTATCGCCCATATTTGCAAAAGAAGATTACAACCTTCAAAGAAGTTTGTTTCTCCTCTTTTACATTTCTCGAGAGCTCGAAGTATTTCTGCTAAAAATAGGGACTAAGGTAAGTTCTTCATCATCGACTCCCTCAAAAAGTGCTTTAGCCATAGAACATATGCAAGTACTAGTCTTTCCATGTTCTCTTGGAAACACCAAAGTCACAAGTGAAGCCATCGCAAATGCGATATGTCGCCTAGCTTGCCAATGGCCAGAAGTGCAAGAGAATTCCTTTTTAAACAATTTGTAACTATTTGGACGTCTATATCTCTCGTACAAATAATCCAAGGAAACTCAGTTGTGTTCAAAGCATCCCAGATTTTTGGTATTCTTCAATCCTAAGTAACAAAGAAATTTTCTTCTTGATTGACTATGTGGAACAATTTGACCTCTCCTTTGATACTTCAAACTAGTGAAATAACTTATTTCCTCCAAGTAGGTGTTAACTCAAAGTCTCTAAACATAAATACAACATGGTCGGGATTCCAAAATGAAACCAATGCTCTAATAACGTGCTTGTCGGGAGAGATACTGAATAACTTAGTGAGGAACCCCACCCTCTTCGTATTAGTTAGTTTTTCACCAAGGATGAAACTTCCCCACCATGCTTTCAACTTGTATGAGATACCTTCAATCATTCTAATTTAGGGAATTGGCGGGACGGGATCTATCCTACAATAAAAAGTAAAATAAAATAAAAATAATCTCCAAACTCATTATGCCAAAACTAGTCTTGGATTTGTCTATCTTGATCACGTTGCACAGAAAATGCTTTGTTGGTCCTTGGATTGTGAAACCCGTCAACATATGGGTGGATTTCCTAAATGTGGAGTCGATGTCGAACATCAACCCACCTAAGGTAATATGCATGCATGACCTAAATCAATAGGAGTGGTATAGTTCTATCCTATGTTTTCTAAGATTTGGCTTAGTAAACAATAGATTCCCGAGTGGACAACTCGAGTGAGGAGACTACGTGGCCATACGGAAAAGGATCTGGACACTCCACGCATATGCCAACTCTCCTAAATTTTGGGTGCACAAAGCACACCTCACGTGTATGTGTGATAGTGTCAAGTTTCTAGAATTGGAAGAAGTATGAGAAGAATGACAGTTTGTATTAGAGTTAAACAAATAAAACAAATAAGTAAATTAAAATTACTAAATATTACAAACAGAATAGTTAGTCAAACAACTTAATCTAATGGTTAGAACCTAATTAAACTCCCTAGTAGAGTCATCATTTCTGTTATATGGAAAAAGACTTGGGTTTGGAAAATTTGATTTATTACTTAATTAATATATAAGTAAAAACCACTTTTCAAAATTAAAACAGAGTCACCTCTTAATTTTTAGGAAAAATCAAGAAAACCCATAAATCATTTTAAAAGATTTAAACAGAAAAAATCTTTAAAAATTCCAAAGAAAAAGGTTCGAGTCCACATTTCCACCTCGAGAAGGTTTTACGCACTCGAAAGGCTGGCGATTAAGAAATTTTAACTAACTTTGAAAACTTGATTTAAAAGGATTAAATGAAAACTTAAAGTATATTCAAAAAAAAAATTATGAAATTTTAAGACACAATCAACTAAAAAGTGTCAAAGAAAAGGAAAATTTACATTTTAATAAAAAGGCACGTAAAAAATTTAAACAAAGTAAAATTTCACAAAATACTTTTAAAATATTGCAAATCTAAGGCGAAACACTTTATTTATATTTATTTTTTATTTTATTTTTGTTATTATTATTTTTTGAATAAAAATGAAAATTCTAATCAATGAAAAATAACTTAAATAGTTTTGACATATTTGAGGAATTTGATTAGATTAAAATAAACAATTGCTAAAACAAGGTTAGTGTTAGAGTTAACAACAATCAAATGAATACAATAAAATAGAATAGTAAAAGAACTGGACTATTGGGCTCGGTAGGCCCAAATCAAAACCTGTCCTAATCCTACATGAAACGTGGACCTACTTGGCCCATAACTCAAAAAGGTTGTTGCTGCTCAAGGTTTTAGCCCATTCCCTGTCATATATACTTTGTGTATATTTTGCGTGTATCTGTGTATACACACTGATTTCTACATGCATATCCCTATATATCATTTCAAAAGACCTATGGCAGCTTCCTTATCTTGTGAGGTGGCTGAGTCGATAGAAAAGAGACTTGGGTCTCCGTGGCCCAAGAGATGCAAATGGAAGTCCAAAAAAGACCAGAACATCATTCATGCAAAAAAAGAAAAGCAAAGATTAACAACTGAGAAACTATAATATATGAAGTAGCAGAAACAACCAATAACAACTATATTTGCAATAAATTTGGAATCATAGACGACAAGCGCGTCAACAAAATTCACATTGGATTGAGACATAACATGTAGACTTTATTTAAAGACATTCGAGAAACTAAAGAAAGTGTAAATTATTTCATCGAGTCTTAGTTATGACAAAATTTTGACGGTATATGCCCATACTAAAGCGAAGAATAGTTCTTTGCTAAAACTCAACAGAAAAGCATTTAAAACAAACTAAAACCACGTAATAATAACAAATATTAGACAAGATAAAATTAAATGAACATATTTTGAATCTGAAAAAAAAAGTTATGATTTAAGGATCTCGAATTCTTAATGGACGAAAACAGGGCTAGACAAAGAAATGAATATAATGACCAAGAGAACAGAAAGCAAATACATTCATAAAAGACAAATAAGGGCATTTATACAAACGCTAAAGCAAGACGAAGCACAACTTGAAACAACCGTGAGATCAACTTAACATCAGCTGACTCGTGAGATGAAGATACAAGTTGCATAACAAACTGTCTTTAGTATAAAGTGGTCCATAACAACGTATATTTGGTTAAAGAACTTGACCTATAGCTTATGTAAGTGATCGACAATATCCCAAGAAAAGGGAGATGCTGTTTAGGATAAATTCAACATATAGTAACATACAGATGAGTTACCCGTGTTCCTTGAATGGATTGAAGCTTCAGTAGAGAGTGAACAGGGATATAGATACAAAGATGAGGATGTATGCAATCTTAACATTTAAACATTTAAGAACTTGTATAACTATGTGCGACCTAACGCTTCGATTTTGAAAAGTTCCAGACAACAACGAGAAGCCAACATATGAATTTAATGAACATAGATGAAAAGACCGAAGCGGACAGCATGTACTACGAATACAGTCCAACAAACCACAAGAGAAAGACACATATTGTCATGAAATTAAGACCATATGAAACTCAAATATAGATGATTTATAATCTAAAGTTGAACTGAAATAAGACTGCATCTGTCAAGCAGATAAACATGACTACGAAGAGCATCATAGCAGCATAAGTGGCAACCACATCTAAAACTATCGACCAAAACCAGTCTCAATATCCCTTGCCCAGCCTTTCATTCAAAATAAATCCATAACAACAAATTTTGAGACTACAATTATCCTGAAGCAGTGCACACATCATTCAGAGAGGGAACAAGATACTTGGATGAGGGTATTACAGAAATGAACTCTAAACAAAGAAATATTTAGGACTTAAGCTCTTAACCACCAGGAAGAGATATGGACAACAGCCAAGAGAATAACAATGTGCTTTACAATAAAACTGAAGCAAGGACGTGGGGATAATGGGGTAGGAGAGAATTTTCAAATGATAAAGATGGGAAATAATGACAAAGAAGACCACAAACAGGTTCATAAAATACCTTACATCTATATTCGACACAAAAACCAACAAGCAAATGGCAAACTGAGAATGAGATGAGACAACCAAACATAACAAAAGAAAAGGAGACAAGAACATAAAGCAATTAACCTTGTTTTAAAACTGAACAAGCAGAGAGTTAAACAATAGCATCTTAAGTACTTGAAACAATCAGCAAAGCAAAGTATAACAGGCCAGAATTAAGCATTATCGAACTGATCAAATCCAAGGATGAACCAAGGAAAAACACAGGTTACATTCATCTCAAATGACCCACATGACCAGTCACAGATCAGGTCCAAAAACTGAAACAGAAATTAAGATGGAGGCAACAAGTATTTGTGGATTTGCCACCATTTTTATCAAAATTTTAAAACTCGCGTCAAAGACTTAGTTTTCGACACACGAAATAGTAAAGATAGAATATTTTGAAGCACTGTTAACTGGAAAATCCGAAACCAACTAAGATAACAATGAATATGACTCTATGAACCTGAAAACATATTAACGACTGATAACAATAATATAGTATTCAATCATCACAACAAAGCATTTTCAGTCACGACAAACTGAGTGCAAACATAAAAAGCTTCGATATACTTCAAGATTCCCCTTCAAACACAGTATATGAGACTTGAAACGGAGAAGAAAAGCAAGATTAAAGTATTACCTCTATTGGAGCAGTGAACTGAGACGAGCTTGGATGAAGATGCACTTACAACCCTGTAAATCGAATTCCTATGCTAACTCAAGACCAGGAAACTTCCAATTTCAGAACCCTGAAAACTAAACAATTCCTGAAAGATAAAACTTTGTTGAAAATAATATCAATGGTAGTAGGTTTTCTTTTGGGAATCAAGACGGCTTAATGTGTATTTTTTGAGTGTAAATGATGGCTGCTCTAAAATGGAGGAAAGGAGGAAATTTATAGGTGAGGATTAGGGTCGGGAATTTGAATTTCAAACTCCTTCCTGGACAAGAAAGCTGCTAAGTTATTGATGGTTCTGAGGAAAAAAAGCACGTATGAAGGGAGATGGGTTGCAGGGCATTAAAGTTTATCAGCTTGGTTAGAGGGAGAATTGGAGGAATTTATGAGTTTTGTCGTTGAAGAAGATGAAGTTATGGGTGAGGGATGTGGATGTGCAGGAGTAGGGAAAGAAAGAAGAAGGAGAAAATTAGGGGCGCGTGACTCCCACACGTATGTATATACATATATGTAATATATTGGTGTATTACTGGCTGATTTTTGATAAAAGGGAATGGGTTTAAAAGATGCTAATTAGTCCAAGAAAATGAACTAAAATGGGTTTAAAGAAAATGCCTAATTCAATTGCAAATCTTGATCAAATTGAATTGAAATGGTGAATTTGAACAATATGAATTTTATTAATTAATTGACAAGCTTCTTAAGTCTAACAAAGTAGAATAATCAACCAAAAATACAAAGTCCTTGATTCATGAAGGGTGATTAATCAAACGTGATAAGTCATTTGCGAATTATAAAAATAGAGAAATGATATGAAAAATCCCTTAAAATATTTTGAATTTTGTGAATACTAATTATCTTAAATTATTTGAATTTGAAGAAGCTCAATAATTAACTTATATTATGGAGCGTAAAAATTGGGTGTCAATAATGAGGATAAATCACATGTTTTAAATCCCGTTGTTCTTGAGTTCCAAATTCTTCTATATGTTGGAGTTTTTAAGAAAATACTGGAGTCAATTTATGAGCTGCATCATTGTTACCATGAAATATGAATTTTATTTGAATTCTTAATATCCTAGTCCTAAATTTAGTGTTTTCTTTACATACTGACTAGATTGAAAATTTTGAATCTAACCATCTAAACCAAGTAAAATTGAACCCGAGAAGTATATTTTCTTGTCTCATATATGTATATAAAGAATATCTTTTATGTCTTATGTGTTGATCCTGCATGATATGATGTACTTGACTGTAATCAGTAAGTCTTGCATGACGTGAGTTAGAGTCTTGAGTTCCATTACATGAATAATGGTCCTAAGTCATTGAGTTGTTGAGTAATTGAGTTGAGTTATTGAGAACTAAGTTGACTTGTTTGAGATGAGTCAAAGAGATAAGTTTAAGCTAATTTCTATAAGCACATTTTAGTCTTGGAAGGAGTATTAAGCACCGAGATGAGTGAGTTAGGAGCAGCCCAGAACTACGTTGCCAGCAAAGAATGGTCGCGCAGGATAATTCTGGTAGCCCATGTTCAAATAGAGGGACACTCTCTTAGCATCCGAGAGAGAGAGGCAGAGGTTGACATCCTATTCCTTGGCAAGTTTAGGGGGGCATGGCAAAAACATCTTTTCATTGTACATCACCAAAAGCTCATGGTGGTGGAGAGTTATGTCGGTTAGAGAAACTTCAAAGCAATACTTGAGTAAATATATCATGATTTCTAAACTGAGTTACATAGAAACACTGAGTCAAATTTTAAAGCATGATTGCAAATCTTAAACTTGCATATTCACTGAGTCGAGTCATGCGTTGAATGAGTTGAGTTCTGAGTCGAATTTACTGAGTTGAGTTGAGCCTTGTGTGTTTACCTAAGCCATTCTTACATACTAGTATATTCCATATACTGACGCCCACTTGGGCCTACATCGTTTCATACTACAGAGGCAGGTATAAGAGGATTTCAGCAGATGCACTATTGAAGTTCAGGTCTGAAATGCCACATAAAGTGCCCAAAAATGTGCCTCGAAAATGTCTATATTCGTAATTTTCATATATCTCAAAATCCATACGTGATATCGAAAATTTGACTTCATATGCTTGATCAAAGGGCAAAAATGAGTAGGAAGTAGGTATAACCAAAATTTTAGAGGACCCGTACCTAAAAACCAATTTAACCAGGATTTCAATTTCTAGTGATAGTCCGCGTTGGCTCAGCGATGCGGAGTCGTCGTAGAGTAGTGTATTTTGCTGCCAGCTTTCTTATTTCGGTCTAAGACCTTGGGGTCTTAGGCCTAAGCATCACTATGTATAAAAACACCTATACTTTGTCATTTTTTGACCACATATCATTCAAGACATTCTCCAAAACCCTCTCTAACACTTAGCCAAATATTTCACCCAAATTAAAGTGTCTCAAACTCATTTTGGATCTCAAGGAATTCACTCAGGCTTTGAGTTCTCATTCAAATTTTGATCTAGGGAATCTCCAAAGTTAAGGTATGTGGGTTTCAACTATTGGGTCCTTTCACCCATGGTGCCCAACCTTCCTTTTATGCAAATTACATGTTTTCAAGTTGATTTATACATGGGTACATCTTATTATGGATTTAACTATGAACTATGTTAGGGTTTTATAAAATGTTGAATATCTAATATGTTTTGAGTTATGAATCTATGATCTATTATGAGATTCAATGAAGGGTTTCAATGTGTCTTGCATTAGGATATTACCAAGTGTTGTTGGGTTGATTTACATTAAGTTTTCTCACATGATTTCACTCTTGAAATGCATAATTTTGAACTAGCATTACACACCCGCCAAGTGTTTGATAAAATATTCGGTTAAGGATTCTTTAGTTATTGAAGGTCTGCATGGTTTATGAGTTAAGTAACTTTAAGATGATGAAAGGAATGTACAAATATGTTGGTTTCTTGAAAAGTATCTATAGTATTTCAAGTTGATCACACCTTGTTGAGGGGGTGCTATGCCTCAATCGCCTTGTCGGGGGGTGCTATGTTGTACTACCACATTGAGAGTTATATACCTTAATCGCCTTATCGGGGGTGGTATGCTCGTACTACCAATTGAGGGGTAGATATCTCAATCACGTTGTCGATGGGTGGTATGCCCGTACTACCAATTGAGGGGTAGATACCTCAATCGCCTTGTCGGGGGTTGGTATGCCCGTACTACCAATTGATGGGTGGATACCTCAATCGCCTTCCTAAGGGGTGGTAGGCCTTGGATTCCAAGTACTATATTGCTTGGTCTATGATGATGGTCTCTTCCTACGCATGTATTATGTTCTATATAAGCATGTTTTACTTCAAGCATTGATCATATATGCCATATTGCTAATATACTATCTCTTGCTTATGATTATGCATTTTAAGTATGTTTCCTATCTCTTGTTGCATTGCATCCTACATACTGAATACATTCAATCGTACTAACGCATACTCTATGCCTACATGATGTTACCATGTAGGAACTGGAGCCTCTCACGATCCTCCTCCCCATGGCTAGTTGGTCATCTTGAAGATAAGCTATTGGTGAGTCCTCAAGTTTGGGGACACTAGCTTTGCACTCCTACTTTGCATATCTCTTCATGTTGAACTTTGATACTAAAATGGTGAGCCAAAAAGTAATCTTTGCCTCTGCCAGATCTATGTTAGAGGTGGTGTTGGACAAGTTATGTAATTACACTTTGAGCTTTGACTCTTTTGATGGTTTATGCTATTAAAAAATTCCCTTAGTCCCTTTATCCTTGTTTACACTCTCTTATTGTTATTTACTTTGTTTTCGCAACCAAGGATGTGTAAATGATATGCTAAAAGGCTTATTTGGGGTATCTTTGGGTTCTATACACCGTGTCACGTCTAAGCCCTAGGCTTAGGTCATGAAACTTGGTATCAGAGTACTAGGTTGTTAATGGTCCTCTCCATCCAACACACCGCATTGATTAGAGTCTTGTTCATGCTTGTGAAGTGCACCACGACTATAAGCAATAGGCTATGAGGCGCTTTAGGAAATGTTTCCCTTCTTCTTGATCTATGTCGTGCTATAGGAGTTAAGGTAAGGATTTCTCCTAACGAATGTTCCTTGCTATACTAGATCATGCCTATCCCAAGGGAAAAAAGAGGTTGTAAACCCGAGGAACAACTGGATCATGAAGAGTTCTAGGATTCTATTGACATGCTAGATCAAGCTATAACTAATCAAATCAACTAAGGGGTCCAAGCCCCTCATGCTCCCACTCCGACATCTAGGTGAGGAATTTTATGAGGATGAACTCACTGGAGTTCCATCGGTCTAAACTTGATGAGGACCCTCAAGAATTTATTGATAAGGTGTACAAAGTGTTGTCTATTATGGGTGTTAGGTCAGAAGAGAAAGCAGAGTTGGCGGCTTACCAACTCAAGGGGTGGCCAAAATTTGGTTTACTCAATGGAAGTTGGAGAAAGGGAACAAAAATCTGATCCTTTCAGAGGAGTTTAAGGTGGCATTTCTCAATCGATTCTTCCTTCTTGATCTAAGGGAAGCCAAAATGATGTAATTTATGAATTTGAAGGAAGGGTCGATGAGTGTGAGGGTGTATAGCCTCAAGTTCAACCAACTCTCTAAATATGCTCCACACTTGTTGGCTTAGCCAAGGTCTAGGATGAATAAGTTTATGATAGGGGTATCCGATTTGGTGAATGAGGAGTGTCGTGCCGCCATATTAATAGGTGATATGGATTTGCCCCGCCTCATGACTTATGTCGAGCAATTGGAGGGGGGAAAGTTGAGAAAGAGAATGGGTAATGAGGCCAAGAGGGCCCATTTTGAAGATAGATTCCAAGGTCCCAAGGGTGGCCGGTTTCATCAAGGCGAAAGATCTTCCAATGCTCCTAATAGGAGGTTTACTAATGATAACCCAAGGGTCCAAAGTGGTGGTGGTATGGTGCCTAATTCTATGTGCCTAAGATGTGGTAGAGGCCATGATGGCCCATGTTTGAGGAACACCAATGCTTGCTATAGTTATAGGGAAGTGGGTCACAAAATGATTGATTGTCCACGATATGCAAACAAGGTAAAGATGGCCATCCACAAGGCCGAGGTGCAAATGCGGTTCCTAGGGGAAGAGGAGGCCAGCAAAGGAGTGCTCCAAGGCAAAATAGGTTCTATGCTCTTCAAGGGAGATAAGGGGTGTATGAGGTGCCCGATGTCGTCACTAGTATGTTAAAAGTCTTTGATTTTGATGTGTATCCATTGATAACTCGGTTGCCACTCTTTCTTTTGGTTCTTCTTTTTGTTGCCAAAAAGTTTCATGTTAAACCTGAATTGTTCTGTGAGCCATATGAGGTGTCTACTCCCGTTGGTGCATCTATTATTGCTAAAAGAGTCTATAGAAACAGTCCCGTATTCATTTTGCATAAAATATTGCCTTATGATTTTGTTGAGTTAGATACGGTGGATTCTGATATCATTCTTGGGATGGATTGGTTGCTTGCATATTATGCCTCTATTGATTGTAGAACCCGTAGGGTCAAATTCAATTCCTTAATGAACCCATCCTTAAGTGGGAGAGTCATGATCTGGTGGTCAAGAATAGGTTTATTTCTTACATTAAAGCCCAAGTTGATTTCTAAGGGGTGTCTCTATCATCTTGTGAGGGTTAGGGATGTTGAGTCCAACGTCCCGTCCTATAAGTCGGTTCCGATGGTTAATGAGTTCCTTGATATATTTCTCGATGAGCTTCCCGGTGTTCCTCCTGAAAGAGGAAATAGATTTTTGCATAGACGTCCTTCTCAATACTCAACCCATTTCTATTCCCCCTTACCATATAGCCCCGGCAGAGTTGAAGGAGCAATTGAGGGATTTGTTAGAGAAGGATTTTAATAGGCCTAGCCAATCACCTTGGGGTGCACCGGTGTTGTTTGTGAAGAAGAAGGATGGTTCTCTTAGAATGTGTATTGATTACCAGCAACTTAATAGAGTCAGCATCAAGAATAAGTACCCACTACCATTGATGATCTTTTTGACCAACTTCAAAGGGCTAGTCACTTCTCTAAGATTGATCTTCGGTTCAGGCATCACCAAGTGAAAGTAAGGGAGTGTGACATTCCTAAGTCAGCCTTCTGGACTAGGTACGGGCATTATGAGTTTGTGGTTATGTCCTTCGGTTTGACTAATGCACCAACTATCTTCATGGATCTTATGAATAGGGTCTTTAAACCCTACCTTGATTTGTTTGTAATAGTGTTTATTGATGATATCTTTATCTATTCCCATAATGAGAGGGAGCATGTGGATCACTTGATGGTGGTATTACAAATCTTGAGGAAGGAGAAGTTGTATGCGAAATATGAGAAATATGAGTTTTGATTGAAAGAGGTTGCCTTCCTAGATCATGTGATGTCGGGTGATGGTATTAAGGTGGATCCTAAGAAGATGGAGGTAATTAGAAATTGGTCTAGTCCTTTTAATCCATCGGATATTAAAAGTTTCTTGGGTTTGGCCGGTTATTACTGGAGGTTTGTGAATGGGTTCTCTTCTATTGCTTCTCCCATGACTAAGTTGACCAAAAAGAAGGCAAAGTTTATGTGGACTGATGAGTGTGAAAAGAGCTTCCAAACTTTGAAAGATAAGCTTGTCTCTGCTCCTATCTTGTCCCTACCGGAAGGGTTGGAAGGGTTTCTTGTGTATTATGATGCCTCAAGAATTGGTTTGGGTTATGTTTTGATGCAAACTGTTAAGGTGATATCTTATGCCTTTAGACAACTTAAGGTGCATGAAAAGAATTATTTAACCCGTGATCTTGAATTGGCCCCAGTGGTATTTGCTTTGAAAATTTGGCGTCATTATTTGTATAGGGTCCATGTTGCTGTGTTTACCGATCATAAGAGTCTCCAATATGTGTTCACCCAAAAATATCTCAACTAGAGGCAACGAAGGTGGTTAGAGCTTCTTAAGGATTATGGATTATGATATGAGTTTGCATTATCACCCAAGTAAGGCTAATGTTGTGGCGATTCTCTTAGTAGGATGTCTATGGGTAACCGAGCTCATGTTGATGATGGTGGCAAGGAGGTGGCTAGAAAGGTTCATCGGTTGGCAAGATTGGGATTTAGGTTGGAGAAGGTTGACAATGGTGCTATTTTGGTTGTTGATGTCTCTAAATCTTCCTTAATTAAAGAGGTGAAGGCAAAGCAAGATCTTGACCCTGCCTTACTAGAATTGAAGGCCTTGGTGAAAGATGGTGAGGCGGATGTTTTCTCCCAAGGGGGAGATGGTGCCCTTAGGTACCAAGGTAGATTGTGTGTGCCTTGTGTTGATGACTTGAGAAGGAAAATTTTTAGATGAGGCTCATAATTCTTCCAATTCTATTCACCTTGGTACTACCAAGATGAATAGAGATTTGAGGGAAGTGTTTTGGTTAGCTTGTATGAAGAGAGACATTGCTAAGTTTGTATACGGTTATCATAGTTGCCAACAAGTGAAAGCAGCGCATCAAAGACCGGGTGGCCTTGCCCAAGATATAGAGATTCCTACTTGGAAGTGGGAGGAAATTAACATGGATTTTTTGATTAGGTTGCCTAAGAGTAGAAAGCATTTTGATTCTATTTGGGTTGTGGTTGATAGAATGACAAAGTTGGCTTATTTCCTATCGGTTAAGACTACTCGCGGTGCCAAATATTATGCTAAGTTGTACATTCATGAATTAAGATTGCATGGGGTGCCTTTGTCTATCATATCATATCGTGGCGCATAATTCACTTCTCACATTTAGAGGTCCTTCCAAAGAGGTCCTGGTACCAAGGTGAAGCTTAATATGGCCTTTCACCCTCAAACGGATGACCAAGCCAAAAGAAATATCCAAACTCCTGAGGATATGCTTAGAGATTGTGTTTTAGAGTTTAAGGGTTGTTGGGATGATCATCTTCAACTCATTGAGTTTTCTTACAATAATAGCTATCATTCAAGCATTGGTATGGCTCCTTTTGAGGCTCTATATGGTAGACGTTGTAGGTCCCTAGTTGGATGGTTTGAGGTGGGGGAGGTGGCTTTGTTAGGCCTGCATTTGGTTATGGAGGCTATGGAGATTGTAAGGTTAATAAGAGAAAGGTTGAAAACAGCCCAAAGTAGACTAAAGACCCATGCTGATATGATGAGAAGGGATCTTGAATTGGTGATTGGGTCTACTTGAAGGTCTCCCCATGAAGGGTGTGGTTCATTTTGGTAAAAAGAGTAAATTGAGTCCGACATTTGTGGGTTCTTATAGAGTATTGAGGAGGGTTGGTAAGGTGCCCTATGAGTTGGAGTTTCCCAATGATATGGACATGGTTCATCCGATCTTCCATGTGTCTATTTTAAGGAAGTGTTTGGGTAACCCAAGTGCTATTGTGCCTTTAGATATTGTGGGTGTTGTTGAAGAAAATTTGACTTATGAAGAGGTCTTGGTAGAAATTTTGGATAGACAAGTGAAGAGGTTGAGGAACAAGGATGTAGGTTCCGCCAAGGTCCTTTGGAGAAATCAAAAAGTTGAAAGTGCCACATGGGAAGCCGAGGTGGATATGAAAAAGCGATATCCCTGTCTCTTCCATTCTACTCAAGCCTAAGGTAATAATTCAAGTCCCCTTTTGTGATTTCAAGTCTTAGGTATCAACCCTTATGTCATTTGCATGCATTCACGTTTATGTTGACAAATTTATGGTGATTTTGACACTTATGTTAAGATTTTTGAAAATGGTGTTTAAGTGCATTATTGCATTCCTTTTGGGGCTGATTTTTTCAGGATTACTCTTCTTATATAAGCTTCTTTGACATTCGGGAACGAATGTTCCCAAGTGAGAGATACTGAAACACCCCAAAAAGTGCCCGAAAATGTGCCTCAGAAATGTCCATATTCGTAATTTCCATATATCTCGAAATCTATATGTGATGTCGAAAATTCGACTTCATATTCTTGATCAAGGGGCAAAATTGAGTAGAGAGTGGGTATAACCCGAATTTTAGAGGACCTACGGTGAAAAATGAATTTCGCCAAGATTTCAATTTCTAGTGGCAGTCCGTGTTGGCTTTGCGAGCGGAGCCATCGCGGAACAGTGTATTTTGTTGCCATTTTTCTTATTTCGGTCCAAGGTCTTGGGGTCTTGGTCCTAAGCCTCCCTATGCGTAAAAATACCTATACTTAGTCATTTTTCAACCCCAAATCATTTAAGGCATTCCCCAAAACCCTCTCTAACACTTATCCAAATATTTCACCCAAATTCAAGTGTCCCAAACTCATTTCGAATCTCAAGAAATTCACTCAAGCTTCAAGTTCTCATTCAAATTTTTATCAAGGAAATCTCCAAAGTTGAGGTAAGTTGGTTTCAATCATTGGGTCCTTTCATCCATGGTGCTCAACCTTCCTTTTTATGCAAATTACATGTTTTCAAGTTGATTTATACATGTGTACTTCTTATTATGAATTTGACTATGAACTATGTTGGAGTTTCATAAAATGTTGACTATCTAAGCATATTTTGAGCTATGAATCTATGATGTATTATGAGATTTGATGAAGGGTTTCAATGTATCTTGCAGGAGGGTATTACCAAGTGTTGGTGGGTTGATTTACATTGAGTTTTCTCACATGATTTAACTCTTGAAATGGATGATTTTTAACTAGCATTATACATCCGCCAAGTGTTTGATAAAATGTCCGGTTACTGATTCTTGAGTTATTGAAGGTCTATTGCATGGCTTATGAGTTAAGTGACTTTATGATGATGAAAGGAATATATAAATGTGTTGATTTCTTGAAAAGTATCTATAGTGTTGCAAGTTGACCACACCTTGTTGAGGGGGTGTTATGCCTCAATCGCCTTGTCGGGGGGTGCTATGCCTGTTCTACCACGTTGAGGGGTATATACCCCAATCGCCTTGTCAGGGGGTGGTATGCCTGTACTACTAATTGAGGGGTAGATACCTCAATCGCCTTCCAAGGGGGTTGCAGGCCTTGGATTCCAAGTACTACGTTGCTTGGTCTATGATGATGCTCTCCTCCTACACATGTATTATGTTCTATATAAGCATGTTTTACTTCAAGCGTTGATCATGCATGCTATGTTGCTAATATACTATCTCTTGCTTATGATTATGCATTTCGATTATGTTTCCCATCTCTTGTTGCATTGCATCCTACATAGTATATTCAAACATACTAACGCATACTCTATGCCTACATGATTTTACCATGTAGGAACCGGAGCCCCTCACAATCATCCTCCCTGTGGCTAGTTTGTCATCTTGAAGATAAGCTATTGATGAGTCCTCAAGGGGACACTAGCTTTGCACTCTTACTTTGGTTATCTCTTTATGTTGAACTTTGATACTAAAAGGGTGAGGTCTAAAAGTTGTCTTGGCCCCCACTCGATCTATGTTAGAGGTGTTGGACAAGTTATGTAATTACACTTTGAGCTTTGACTCTTTTGATGGTTTATGCTACTAAAGAATTCCCTTAGGCCTTTTATCCTTTTTTACACTCTCTTATTGTTGTTTACTTTGCTTCCGCGACCAAGGATATATAAATGATATGCTAAGAGACTTATTTGGAGTTCGTTTGGGTTCCCATTTGACGTGTCACGTCTAGGCCCTAGGCTTTGGTCATGATAAGGTCCATGATTCTAGAGACAGTAAGCCCTCCTTACCTTCGGAGGGGCCTTCCTTTTTTTCTTTCACTGAGTATTTTATTTTCCTTGAGTTGGGTGGTCATGGCCTATCATGGTACCATCTAGATATTGGAGGTAGAGGATCCATAGAGATTGAGTAGTGGATGTTGAGTATTGTTTCTTTCAAAACTCTTATTTATTGGAAAATTAACTTTTATATAAAGATTTGATTTCTTTAATAATATTGTAGTCTTTTCCTTGAGTATTTTTCTTCTGATGTTGAGTATGATGTGACAATGAGACCAACTGGTTCGCTTAGGGACTAGAAATAGTCTCTGAGTGTCAGTCACGCCAAGGATACCCTTCCGGGGTGTGACAAACTTGGTATCAGAGCACTGAGTTCAAGACTACTAGGGAGTTTATGAAGTCGTGCTTGGTGGAGTCTTTATTATTGGTGTCAAGCGCGCCTCACCCATAATAGGGAGGCTATAGGACATTAGGAATTATTACACTTTTTCTTATATTGATTCACGCTAAAGAGTTAACCTCTAGAAAATCTCTCCTCTGAATCGTGCATGACACGTTTGCAGACCATGCCTTCTAAATGCTTTGTGAACCCAAGGAATGGCATCTGCACTGAGGGGCTTGAGCTTACTCCTCAACCTGCTACACATGCTCGATGGGTAGAGAAGGACAAAGGGAACGAGATGGAATTGGAGCATAAAGGATGAGTCAATAGGACATGAGCATAGTAAGCATGAGCAAGGGAATAGAAGGTCCCCCTTTCTGCAGAGACCATGGGGATATGTGCCACTACTAGCGAGTGCACCCATATTTAATAGCAGGTATAATCTGAGGTCAAGGAGAAACCAGTCTTTCAAGGTTCGTAAACCTCTATCCCGAGAAAGTATGGCTCAAGAACGTAAAGGAAAGCCACCATGTAGAGAGTGTGGAAAACTATATTTGGGGAAGTGTCAGATGGACACTGATGGCTACTATAACTGTGATTAAGAGGGTCACTTCCGGAGGGATTTTCCAAAGTAGGGTAACAAATCTAAACCCACTATATCTACACCAGTTAGATGAAATCAAAGAGATGTTATTTCCAGCATGAGCAAGGCCATAGACCAATTATATGCCGCAGTAGTCACCCAAATCAAAAAAACACTACAGGATGTTATGACTGGTATGATTCAAGTCCTTGCTCCTGATTGTTGTGTGTTAGTAGATCCTAGTGTTATTCCGTCATTATGTCCCCTTATGTGGCTAGTAATTTGATTGAACTCCCGAGTCTCTTCCTGAACCTTTTATTGTGTCTACTCGAATTAGTGATACTATTCTAGCTGAGAGGGTCTATAGAGATTGTTATGTGCCAACCTACCACAGAGATATCATGGCTAACTTAGTTGAGCTAATTGAGATACACCCTAGGACCTCTTATTCGAAACTTGCCTTTGATGTTATACATGAGAGAGAGAAACTTATGTCTCTAGAATTTTAATGTTACCACATAAAAGTGTGATTTGAGGTCTTGTAAACCATGAGAAGAGTTGGTTATCCCTGAGCTAGAAGGACGACGAAGGAGAGGAGGAGATCAAATAGTGAGAGTAATGGTTGATTGAGACTTGTAACTAGAGTTATGTGTCCCTCAAGTAGGTAATGTAGTGATGAATTCATCCCTTTAAGTTATCACGAGAGAGTATTAAGTACCATTTGATGTTTATGATGAGGTATAGAGAAAGAGTTATTCTTCGGATGTATTGGAGTGTGCTCAAACTAGAAGGAGGTTTATCTTGATGTGTCATAGTATTCTTACCAATGAGGGTGAAGCATAGATGTTGAATAGGGAAACAGAGTGCTTCCAATGTGATAGATATAAACTAGGCTTATGATTCCATAGTGAGATCCCGATGAGATTCTTAGAGTTATGAGCTTAGCAGATAATGAGGGATAGTGAATGGGTAAATCGTACTTGAGCTATGAAGAGAGGGTATGTTGATCAATTATTCACTATGACATTTTAGAGGGCACATGTTCCTAAATTGTTACTTAGTAGTCATAGGTTGGTGTAATATGAGAGAAGTGTGTGATGCACATGTTAGCACTAAGACCTAAGCCTAAATTTCGTGGAGCGATGTGAAGGAGGCAGGATTATCACAATGATAGTCTTAGCTGGAGATGTGCTCTATGAGTCTTGTTGTAATATGCTTTCAGAGTTGAGACATTGAATTACGAGGATGTGATGCTACGAGTATAGTAGAGATACCCCTTATGTAGAGATAGTGAATTGAGGATGCAACACTAGATAAGAAGAGGGTTAAGATGTGTATTCGCTATAGTGTAAAAATTGTGTGAATCTCTAAGTTATGACTTGCTATGAAAACCTAGATAGTATATTTGAAATGTAAATGTAGAGTGAGCTAGTGTAAGTATTTCTTGGTCACCCTTGTAAGTTGATGGGGATTTATGTATAAATGATGATGAGTTTTACCTTATAACCCAAGACTCCTTTAGTCATATATTAAGATTAAGAAGTTGGATGCTAGTAGAATAAACAAGAGGTTAGATGATAAGAGTTGTAGAAAGCAATTACGTATGCCAATAGGAGCAGTAAGTATAGAGAGATGCCCATAGAGCCAGAAGGAAGCCAAGAGTGTTATCTCAAGATAAAGTTCTGGTAGCGATTTTATATCTTTGAGCATAGTATAACAGGAGAATTTAAGATGTTCTTGTGGATAGTGATAACCCAATCGTATTGAGAGATATATTTATAGCTTAGTAGAGCTAGGGGTTGGACCTTTGAGCTAAGGGGGACATGAGGAGTTGACAAACCAAAGTGAGTCTTGAATTTTCAATAATGATGAGTTGATCAGTATGAGACATTGATGCTTTTCAATCTCTTATATTCCTTAAAGCTTGATCGAGGTGATACTTTATTTCTGTCTTATGTATGAGCACCAAGCCTAATGACTAAAACCATATACTCGATGTTGACTTATGTTCATATTGAGTCCTAAGGGAGAGGAGTGTCAGTTATATTTCTATCTCACGAAAATCTTAATGTTTTCGACTTTATGTCATACGAGATGCAACTTGAGTTTTGCAACATACTCGATTCCATAAACACATGATAGACCTTAAGAGGCTAATGAGATCATATTGGATTATGAATGCTCTCATATTAAATTCTCAAATGTATCGTACTTATGATCTTTCACTTTAAACCATTCCAGTGATCCTTCTTTCCAATCTAGGTAGAAGTGTTGATGATAGTAGAGAAGTAATTATTGATGGGAAAGAATGAGGAGGAGGGAATGTATCTTTATTGTGACATTGGTGTTGTACTTGTGTCATGTAGGGATAGATATAGGGAGGAATGGAGGGATGAAACTGTATGATGTGCAATAGATAGGTAAGAGTAGGATAGAGTATCTCTAGGCAAGAGCATGTTAGTGTGTCTTTGAGTGAGAGCTCATTCAATGATGGAGGTAGAAGTACTAAGTAGGCTTGAAAATTCTTAATATAGTTGAAGTGGTTAGAATGATAGGCTTGAATATATGGACTTCATTATCTGATGACTATGAAAATTGAGTGCAACATTCATCTCGGTTGATTTTTAGAGCAACCAGATCAAACGATAATTTTTTGATGCGAAAATGCGAACCAGTGTAGGTGTGCGATAGAGCCGCGATGCGCCACCATCGCGGACCAACACTTGATTTTACTCTAAAAATTTTCTACGGGATTAGAAAGCTCGTTCGGTGAATTTTTGGCAAAAAATGCTTAAAATAAACCTTGTCTGTGTAGCGGACCCATGTCTCGAGATGGACTTTTTTTGAATTACGTTAGGGGCATTTTGGACCTTTTCAAACCCCTCCTAGATCTAATATATGACCAAAATGGGTCGTTTTAAGTATAAAAAGGGTTTTTAGCCCATTCTTAAGCCTTTTAAAACCTCTAACAAAAACCTAGGGCTAAAGATAAGAGACAAGAGCGAGGATTCAAGGAATTCAATTCAGATTTGTGCCAAGTTGATCATCTACCTTTATCCCAGGTATGTAAGGCTACCTAAAGTGTTGAATTATGTTCATGAACACGCCCTTTTGTCTACTTGAGTTAAGATCATGAGTATAAATCGCACGTCTAAATCCTGTTGTTCTTGAGTTCCAAATTCTTGTCCAGGTTGGAGTTTTCATGAAAATACTGGAGTCAGTTTACGGTTGTGTTGTTATTACCATGAAATATGAATGTTGTTCGAATGTTTGAAACCCTAGCCCTAAATTTAATATTTTCTTTGCGTACTGCCTAAATTGAAAATTTTGAATCTAACCATCTAAACCAAATAAATTGATCTCAAGAAGTATGTTTTCTTCTCATATATGTATGTAAATAATATCTATTATGTCTTATATGTTAAGTCTGGATGATATGATGTACTTGACCGTAATCACCGTGAATCTTGCATGACGTGAGTTAGAGTCTTGAGTTGCATTACATGAATGATGGTCCTAAGTGATTGAGTTGTTGAGTAATTGAGTTGACTTATTGAGAACTAAGTTGACTTATTTGAGATAAGTCAAAGAGATGAGTTTGAGCTAATTTCTTTGAGCATATTCTAGTCTTGGAAGGAGTATTAAGCACTGAAGTGGGTGATTGAGGAGCACCTCAGAACTACGTTGTCAGTGTAGGATGGTCGCGCAAGATAATTGTGGTGGTTCATGTCCTAATAGAGGGACACTCTCTTAGGATCCGAGAGAGAGAGGTAGAAGTTGACGTCCTATTCCTTGGCAAGTTTAAGGAGGGCGTGGCAATGATGTCTTTTTGTTGTACATCACCAAAACCTCATGGTGGTGGAGAGTTATGTCGGTTAGAGAAACATCGAAGCAACACTTGAGTAAACATATCATGATTTCCAAACTGAATTGCATAGAAACATTGAGTCAAATTTTAAAGCAAGATTTCAAACCTTAAACTTTCATATTCACTGAGTTAATTCATGAGTTCCATGAGAAATTATGAGTCGAGTTTAATGAGTTGAGTTGAGCCTTGTATGTTTACTTTAGTCATTCTTACATACCGGTATATTCCATGTATTGATGCCCACTTGGAACTGCATCGTTTCATGATGTAGAGACGGGTATTAGAGGACTGTAGCAAATGCACTGTTGAAGTTCAGATCCATGATTCTAGAGACGGTGAGCCCTCCTTACCGTCAAAGGAGCCATATTTTTTTCTTTCACTGAGTATTTTATTTTCTGAGTTGGGTGGCCATGGCCTGTCGTGGTACCATATAGATGTTGGAGGTAGAGGCTTCATAGACATTGTGTAAAGGATGTTGAGTATTATTTCCTTTCCAACTCTTATTTATTGGTAAATTAACTTTTATATAAAGACTTGATTTCTTTAATGATATTATAGTATTTTCCTTTGAGTATTTTTCTTTCGTTGTTGAGTATGATGTGACGATGAGGCCAAGTGGTTTGCTCAGGGATTAGTAATAGTCTCTGAGTGCCGGCCACGCCAAGGATACCCTCCTGAGGCATGACAAAAAAGATGCAACCTAAACGGACATCATTATATGGAATGTACGAGTATGTAAATTAGCTAGAAAAGAAAGGACATAATCAAAGATACTTAACTCAAGAGACTAAACTCAACTATCAACTCTACTCAGGAGACTCAACTCAACCATCAACTCAACTTAGGAGACTAAATCCACAAGACTCAACTTAAGATGATAATGAAAGTCAATAAAATATGAAAAAAGACTCGAGGGTGTACAACACAATCACTCACATCGAGACTATTACATCCTAATAAGGGAGTTTCTTTAACCGACAACTATCACCAATGAGCCATTAATGATAAGATGAAGTGATGTCGTTGCCACATCTATCCAATACCTTTTCAGGATAAAGGACATCCCATCAGTAGATCCACAAATAATCATATCAAGTCCTCTTTCTGGACAATATGAAAACATCAAATTTTACAATTCAATCCTCTCCTATGCTGACTACATAGTTAGTGAGTTTGAGTTATTATTTACTTTTTCTTAAGTGAAAATAGTTCTTTATTTTATCCAAGAAAATTATCTATCTCAACACCAACTCATGCATTAGGACATTATGACTATCAACTCGATAAGGGTCACTGTGGATGAATGCATGAAAGTACATCTCAATCATTTACATTAACTCATGGATATCACCAATAGACAATTAGATATACAAAAACTCAGGAGACAACAAATTTACTCAAGAACTCAATTTGAGAGTTAGGGAAACACAACTTTGAACTTAATTTAAAAGAATTAATATGTCGAAAGTATAGATGAACACAATCTAACGTTATGAATAACCCTATATAGCTAGAACAATGAAGATTTCAGCCAAAACTAAAAGAACTTAGTAAATGCTTTTGAACCCTAGCCTTTTCTCGTCTGCGTTTTTGCTGGTCAAAAGATTCTAAGTGTAAATGGTGAGAAAAGCATCATGGGTACTGTTAGGGGGTTCAAAGTGACCCAAAAATGACAAAGTTTTGATTAGAAAAGGATGAAAAAGGATGAAAATTGTCCCTCAACTACCAAATTCATCTAGAAGGCCCCATTTATGAGTCATAGATAAGTTTATGAGCCATCGAAGACCCCTTCATATGCTTGGGTTCAAATTTTGGGTTTTTGATCCTGAGTCTATGATCACCTTTTTATGGGTCGTGAATCCTTCTATGGGCTTGTCCTATCAGTTCATAGTGTGAGGTTTAGAAGGCATGATTTTTTATACTCGAAACCATGAAGAGTTTTCTATAGGTCACCGATGTTACTATGAGTCATGAAACCCTTTCGTAGATCAACTTACTACTTAAAAAAATGTTTAGGTTTTCAAGGTTAGGGTTCTATGAACCTCTTTTATGGCTCGTAAAATGAGTTACAGGTCATGGACCTAACTCATAGACTCAATCCAAAACAAAAAAATTCTCTAAGGGTTACCGGGGGTCAAGGGTAACCATGAGGACCTTCTATAGGCTGTGGAATCATCTATAGATTGTAGAATTATTCTCGTGGCCACTAACAGTGTCTCAACCCTTTGACTTAGAATTAGTCTATTTTATTTCTCGATGGGAGGGGGAAGGGATAAAACTCAATGGTAGAGTGCCACCTTGACATGGATCCTGATTATCCTTAAGCCCAATGTGAGTTTTTTTAGTTGAATTTGCTCCCTCACATTTATTTAATAAGAACAGATAAGAGGCTTATGGGATTTATGTGCGGGGGCAGGGATGGCTATATTTTTTGGAGCAAACTCTGGGTGAATAAGAAGCGCATGGATACAAGTTATGCCTTGGAATGAAATATAATTTTGTTTTTGCTTTGTCTATGAACAAGGAATATATAAGTAATGCAACTATGAATCTCATTAAGAGTTCTATCCTAGCTTAGGATGAATACTAGAAGCATGCTTAACACATGCAAGTCGGATGGGAAACATGGGAATGGTATTTTCAGTTGCGGACAGGTGAGTAACATGTAAGAATCGGTCCTTGGTCCTTGGTGGATATTGGTGTGCAGACCTCTTTCTTCTATATTTTTTGAGAAAGAGAATTGATATATGACCTATTTGAAGTGGTTAGTGGTATGCGGATGATGCATAATTATTTTTGTATTAGAGGAGTGGCTGCCGATTTACCCTTTGGTTGGATAGATAAATGCTTGGATTTTTGTGATTGAGAAATCATAATGTAGCACAATTTATATTCATATATTAGAAAGAAATTCATAATTAATTTAAAGAAATATATCTAGAGAGAACTCACTTTGAAGAAACTGTCCCCTAGATACACATATCATATTCTTTCACAATTGAATATATTAAAAAATTTAAATTAGTTCTCAAATTCTTCTGAGATTTTTTAAGTCCATACAAGGTTGGATTATTTACGGGGTGTTACAGAGAACTTGTATGATAGACTTTGACATTCACTGGGAAATGTTTGTACCCTCATGTGGGTTCTCTTACAATAATAGTTATTACTCCAACATAGATATGACTTCTTTTGAAGTTCTTTATGGGAGAGGATATAGGTTACCCATAGGATAGTTCGAGATTGGAGATGTGAAGCCCTTGATGTTGATTTGGTGAAGGATACTAAGGAAAAGGTAAGGAGTATCCAAAGCGAAGCTTCTAGTAGCCTAGAGTTGACAAATAGAGTATACAGATCTCAAGGTTAGAGATATGAAATTTCAAGCTAGTGAAAGGGTTCTCTTGAAAGTGTTCCTCATGAAAGGCATTATGAGATTTAGTAAGAAAGGCAAGTTCAGTCCTTGCTATATTGGTCCATTTGAAATTCTTGAATGTGTAGAGTTGATGGTGTATAGATTGGCTCTACTCTTAGTTTTTCTAGAGTCAATTCCATGTTCTATGTGTCTATGCCAAAAAAGTATCAAAGGGATGAAGCCTACTTCATTAAGTCGGACCCAATGTTATTGGACAAGAATCTCTAATATAAGGAGGAGCCAGTTGAGATTCTTGATTGGGATACCAAGGAGATTAAATCTGTGAACGTCTAATGGAAGCATCGTCTGATTGAGGAAGTGACATTGGAAATTGAGAAAGTTATGCAAGACAAGTATCCTCATTTGTTCGTCGATTTAAGTACTACTCTATTCTTATTTTTTAGCCTTTTTCCCTATTTGATCACTTATGAATGAGTGATAAGTAAATTAGTATTTATTGTAACAACTTGATCCCATTATTATGGGTAGGTCAATATGGAAGAAAATTGAGTCAGAAAACTTTTGAGTAGTAAATTAAAAATTTTGAGCCTAGGCCAATATCAGATGAAATATAAGTATGAGGTCTACAGAAATCCAATAATGGATTGGGAGTTGGATTGTATCTTTAATCATTTCAGTTGATAGCCAATATGATAAGGAGTCCGTACAGATTTATTGAACTGAATGCGGGCAAGTATTTTACCACTTTCTTCATTTTTCTAACAAGTTGTTGTTAAGGGTAAATTAATCATTTTCCTAACTTGTATTTTGATTCCTAGACCTTTGATTGTGGAGAAGATTTATATAGCTAAGGATTTAGACCTGTAGCTAATGGTGGGTAAAAGCCTCTAATTGTTGGAGATGTTCATCAAAGTGGTCAAAGGTTAGTATTTTGCATAATTCGAGTAAATTAGGCCATTATTGTGAATTACACATATTTTTTTGATTGTTTATAGATCAAGAATGAGCTAGAACTTTAGAAAAGAGGAAAGCTCTGATTCTATAAAGTTCAAGGTTTGAACTGAGATAGGTGATGATTTCATATTTTTATTTATATGATATAAGCATGTCAACTAATTGATAGTATTTCTTGCATATATATGAAAGAGGGAGTGACGATATAAATTAATCTAACATCTCATGATCTAATTATATGCAATGAACCTATTACTAACATCACCAATTGTGCAGTATTCATTATGGATGTGATTATGATTGTGATTGTTGATCAAGTATCACATTCCAATATATTATTGGATTGATTGTCACGTTCTAACATATTATTGGAGAGAGTGCCACATTCTAATTGATAACTTATTTGTGTTTGGGTCCGTTGAGAGGACTATTATTGCAATTGCATGTAAGTGGTAAACTGAGACTGATACATGAATATTATTGTTTTCAGTATGTGTATGATTTACTAAGCTTTAGTTGCTTGTTTGATATTTCATTTATTGGAGTAACCGTGTGATCTTGCTAGTACACTATTTCTATATATATTGATACTGCACTTGCTCTTTTTTTATTGAGTATAGAATATCTTCAGGCAACTGCAGAAAGACTTTAGTTAGGTGACTATTGACTTTAGAATCCAAGGATGAGTTAGTGTCTTTTGAGCTACCCTAAATTCTTTCACTATCTTAGTCCACTTGTTTCGTGGGGGTTGCATCCCCACATGCTACACACTTAGATATAGTTTTGGTACAATGACTTTCAATTTTTGGGAATTATTTGCTACTTGACTAGACTTCTAATTGAGTTTATGGGACTCAACTCCCCCCCCCCTACCATATGCTCACTTAGGAGCTCCCCCTCTTCAACCCATTGATCCCTCCCCCACAAAATCTAGAAATCCCTCTGACTCCACCCTTCCTCTTCCAACAACAAGTACCAATGGAGGACCTCCAGTCTTGGACCATTCCGAATTTCCAAATGTATGTACCAGTCCATACCAATATGGACCAAGAGAACCTGGGAGCGAGTACAGCCCAAGTAGTGCCAAACAAGCCAATAGCATCCCAAGTAAGACCTCAACGCAGAGTACCTCCCTCCCTAGAAGCCTCGAACCAAGCATAAACAGTAGATGTGGAAGAAGTAGAGGAAGCCATAAACTTGATGAGGGAGACGAGGACAGAGATAAGAGTTCTGAGAGACATAAAAATAATGATATTCAAGGAAATATTCGTAAATAAACACATACTCATTTGTCCTCCGATACTCTTAAAAAGCTCCATAGATAAAAGAACCCCCACCAATTCAGAGGTGGGGAACTTCGTGGTAGTCCTGAACCCAACCATAATGAACGTGAGTCGCACCAACCAAGTGAGACAAATTGTGAACCCCACAACCCCCACAATAGGTCCCATAAATCTAATATATGGAACTATAGAGGTTGTAATGGACTAGATTTTAGGATGAATTTTTGGGAACTTCTGGATTGGCATAAACCACCATTGGTGGCTCTAATCGAAAACAAAATGCAGAGCCACCAATATTTATTGAATGACTTCTCCTTTATGAACATGATTGAAGTCGCCTCAGTAGGCAACAACGTTTTGGAACTAGATGACATAGCCACAACCAATCAAGAGATACATACAACAATTAAGGTACGTCAAACTCATGCATCATGGTTATTTTCTTGTATATATGCTAGCAACTATAGATTAGAAAGACATACTGTAAGGCCCCAAGTCCCGTTAGGGCAGACTGACACCCGTTGCCGATAAGGCTCGGGAGAACCAACCTATATCTGTATGCTTTCTATATGTATTATAAGAGATTTCTACCTTTGACATGCCTTTAAGCAGATAAACAGTGATAACTAGCCAAAAGGAAATGCATATGACTAGGCCATTGGGGTCACGGTATTTAAAGTACTAGACATGACCGCAATTTAATTTACATAGTCTACAAAGCCTCTAAATAAAGAAAAGCATCTGATAAGGGTTGGGACAGGCCCCGCCTCAACGAACTATGCAATGAAAACACGTAAGCTCTATACATATACAAAGCCCTAAAGCAACCTGGATCTTGGTGACAGCAGTTGAATATCCTGTGCTCCTACTGGGGAGATCTACTAGCACATGTACCTGCAGCATGAAATGAAGGTCCCCCGTAAGGGACGTCAGTATGGGGTAATATACTGAGTATGTAAGGCAGGAAACACTACATATGAAGTAACAATTTAAATGAAACTATACACTGGTGCAGCATAAGAGACCACCTTTAGTTGTACTGTGGGATCA
>JAABOM020069355.1:0-37871 GCA_011800125.2 Solanum clarkiae | reverse complement strand
ACCAACCCTTCAATCAGTTCTAGTAGTGAATGAATTCGTTGATGTGTTCCCTGAAGAACTTCCAGGCTTACCTCCAGAACAAAAATAGATTTTGGTATTGACTTACTTCAAGGCACTCAACCTATTTCCATCCCTCCATATATAATAGCCCCAGCAGAGTTACGTGAATTAAAAGAGCAGTTAAAAGACATATTGCAGAAGGGCTTTATAAGATCTAGTGTGTCACTTTAGGGTGCACCAGTGTTATTTGTACGCAAAAAGGATGGAACTTTGAGAATGTGTATCGACTATCAACAATTGAATAGGGTGGCAATTTATGAATAAATACCCCCTCCCCAGGATTGACGATTTATTTGATTAGTTACAGGGTGCAAAATGCTTTTCAAAATTTGATTTGAGATCAGGTTATTACCAAATGAGGGTGAAGGAGAAAGATATACCTAAGACTGCTTTCAGAACATGCTATGGTTATTTTGAATTTCTTATTATGTCATTTGGGCTAACGAATGGAGTAGCAATTTTTGTGAATCTGATGAATAGGGTATTCAAGCCATTCGTGGATATGTTTGTGATAGTATTTATAAATGACATTTTGGTATATTCAAGATCATAAGAGGACTACGCAAATCACTTGCGGCAGGTGTTACAGGTTCTTCATGATCGACAGTTGTATGTCAAGTTTTCTAAATGTGAATTTTTGCTAAAATCAGTGGCATTTTTGGGTCATATTGTGTCTGATGAGGGAATAAGGGTTGATTGACAAAACACAGAAGCTGTGAAAGATTGGCCAAGACCAACAACACCCACGGAAGTTCGAAGCTTCCTAGGTTTGGCAGGTTATTAAAGGAGGTTTGTTGAAGGTTTTTCTTCTATTTCTGCACCTCTAACAAAGTTGACACATAAGGCAATCAAGTTCTAATGGAATGATGCAGGTGAAAAGAGCTTCCAGGAGCTAAAAAATAAGGTAACTTCTGCATTCTTGCTAGTACTTCCAGAAGGCACCGAGGGGTATGCAGTGTATTGCAATGCTTTGGGAGTTGGTTTAGGTTGTGTACTGACACAACATGGTAGGGTAATTGATTATGCATCTAGACAGCTATAACCACATGAGAAAAACTACCCAACACATGATCTTGAGCTAGCAACAGTTGTATTTGCTCTAAAAATATGGCGCCACTATTTGTATGGGGTTTACATTGACATATATCCTGATCATAAGAGTCTGCAATACATCTTTAAGCAGAAAGACCTAAAATTAAGACAACAGAGATGGCTAGAGCTAATAAAGGATTATGACGTTATTATACTATACTATCCAGGGAAAGCAAATATGGTAGTCGATGCTCTGAGTCATAAGGCAATCATGAATACTAGTGATCAAGATGTGATATGTCAAGGAGTGGCTAAGGATCTATATCAGCTAGCTAGTTTGGGAGTTTGCGTTCTCGAGACTCTCAAGGAAGGGGTTATTGTACATAATGCAACAACGTCTTCATTAGTAATGGAGGTGAAAGAAAAATAGTTCGAGGATCCTGTTCCACAAAAGCTTAAGGAAAAGGTGAGTTAGGGTAAGATGAAGGGCTTTAACCTTTCACGAACTGGAGTACTTTATTACCAAAATAGATTATGTGTTCCTAATATAAATAGGCTAAGGAAAAGAATAATGGAAAAAGCCCATCATTCCAGATATTCCATCCATCTAGGATCAACTAAGAAGCATCATGACCTGAAGGAAATGTTTTGGTGGGGAGGCATGAAAAAGGGCCTTGCAAAATTTGTGGCTCAATGTCCAAATAGACAACAGGTGGAAGTAAAACACCAAAAGCTAGGAGGTTATATGCAATATATAGAGCTTCCAACATGGAAGTGGGATATGATCAACATGGATTTTGTTACTGGGTTGCCTCGCTTATTTCAGATATTTGACTCCATATGGGTAATAGTTGGCAGACTCACAAAGTCAGCACATTTCTTTCCAGTCAAGAATGATTATACAGCTGAAGAGTATGCCAAGCTACACCTTAAAGAGATAGTCAAGCTACATGGAGTCCCAATCTCCATTATATATGACAGAGGAGCTCAATTCACTGAAAAGTTTTGGAAGTCCTTCCAAAGGAGTTTAGGGACACAAGTGAATTTGAGTACAACTTTCCACCCTCAAACAGATGGTCAAGCAGAATGTACCATTCAGACACTTGAAGATATATTGCAAGCTTGTGCACTGGACTTTAAAGGTAGTTGGGTGGACCATTTGGCGATTATTGAGTTTGCCTATAATAACAGCTACCACGCGAGTATCAAGATGACACCTCATGAAGCTTTGTATGGAAGAAAATATGGATCATCAATTGGATGGTTCAAAGTGGGTGAAACCACCTTGTTTGAGCCAGATCTAGTACAACAAGCCATCAAAAAAGTTAAGGTAATACAGCAGCGACTAGAAACTAAGGTAATACAGCAGCGACTAGAAACAGCCCAAGGTCGTTACAAATCATATGCGAATGCTAGAATGATAGTACTGGAACTCTCAATAAGGGATTGGGTATTTCTAAAGGTGTCCCCAATGAAAGGGGTTATGAAATTTGGTAAGAAAGGAAAACTGAGCCCATTTTACCTAGGTCTATATCAGATTATTAAGAGGTTCAGGCAGGTTGCATATGAACTAGAGCTACCCCAAGAGCTTTCAATAGTTCATCCAGTTTTTCATGTATCAATGCTTCGAAAATGCATAGGTGACCCATCTCGTACCACTCTTATTGAGGATGTGAAAGTTACAGGAGATCTCACATATAAAAAGGTACCTATTTCTATTCTAGATCATCAAGTTAAAAAGCTAAGGAATAAAGAAATAACTTCAGTGAAAGTACTTTGGAGAAATCAACAAGTAGAAGAAATAACATGGGAGGCCGAGGAGGCGATGAAAACAAAATACCCTTACTCATTTGAAGCTAAAGAGAAAGTCCAACATGCAAAATTGGGACACTAATAGGTACCTGTGATTGAATACTTAATGTGTTGTTAAAAGTTTGTGTAAGTAAAGGTTTAAACTTGGTCAAGCTATTCAATTGTGATAACATTCGAGGATGAATGTTCCTAAGAGGG
Source organism: Solanum clarkiae (assembly GCA_011800125.2). NCBI lineage: Eukaryota > Viridiplantae > Streptophyta > Magnoliopsida > Solanales > Solanaceae > Solanum > Solanum clarkiae. Next base: position 34,769 of record JAABOM020069355.1, on the reverse strand, counting down.
AAGGATGTGACACACCACATCTTACAATACTAGTACTATGCAAATGAAACATGATATAGTTTGGTCAAATTAGTGCCTATTCTTAAAAGTGCTTGAATCTCATGTTATAGGGCGATATTTTCGTCTAACGCTTAAGACGGTTGAGTGTACGCATGTTTTGTGTCAAATTAAGGAGATCACAGCCCTAAACAAGGTGAGAGAACTGAGGTGCCTGTAGGACTTAATAAGCTAGTAGGTGAGTCACCTACTTGCTTAGGTTAGATTTCTAGATAAACGGAGACGAGGTCCGACGTCGAATTGGTCCAAGTCCAATTATGAATAAAGTTCATGTTAAGGGCGTAACTTTAGCCCATGTTTTAGCATCACAGATGGACTTTATTTTGAACCAGAGATGAATAATAAAAGGGCCAAAGTACACTACAATCCACTTGGCTAATTGGGCCCAAACTAAGTGAAGAGGCATTTGGAAAATGGGCAGCCAAGGCCCATCAACTTTGAGACCCATTTAGGCCTAAGTGTAAGGGCCAAGCTGCTGAATCACAAGGCTATGAATAAGTGTTAATATGTGGTCAAAAATTATAAAGAAGGTCAGCCAAATAGATCCTTTATAAGGGCTCAAAAGTAGAACCTTAAATCATTTTACTTTGGAGCAGTTTTCAGCTTTCTTAAAGTCTCTTTTTCTCTCTTTATTTCATTTCACAAGGAAACCTACACAACCCTCTAGGGTTCTTGGAGGAGACCTAAATCTTGAAGGGTAATGTAAGTGTAAATATCCATGTATTTTTTATACTTATCCCATGAAAAACAAGAAGTATATGCTATTATGTTTGTGCTGGAAATTTTTGACAGCATGTGTCCTAAGGGTTGTTGTGAGCTTTCCTTGTTTTTCAAGAGGATTTTCTCTTATTGTTTGGCTAAATTATGAAGTAAGATTTATGTTATTAACAAGGTTTAGTTTTTTAGTGATGTAACTTAGCTGCTGCACCACTTTTATAGTCCACAAAAGTGAGTCTTTATAGGATATCACAATTGTGTTCTTAATACGAAATTGTGGGTTGTTGGATGGAAGACTATTGGCTCACATCCTTATGACTTCTTGGGTGCTGTTATAAGACTGTTTAAGGACTGTTATATGCATAAATATTGTTGGAATAGTTTGGTTAGAGTTGGAACAGGTTTGGAATTGTCGACATTTAAATGTAGCGAAGGGAGATAACATTATATCGCTTATTTGTATGTTGCATAGAATTGTTATGTGTTGTGCTTGGTGGGCTATTGTAAGACTGTTATGGCACTAAAACAGGCTTCACATGATATGTGTACAAGAATGTGTATTATAAACTACGAGTATAAGTGAAAAGGTTGAAGGAATGCGTTTCCATCGCTAATTATAGGCTTGCTGCCCAGGTGTTAGTGTTTCTGATATTGGGCTGCCAAGAAGTGTTTCTTTGTTGTTAATACTAGTCTTATTGCCTAATATATTATAGATAAATATTTGGAGGAAGTGAAGGTTATCTCGAGGTAATAGCAAGGTCGTACAACGAGGTATTTAAGTCTACTTGATTTTGTGTTACTTGGCATGAAACATAGATCCCTCCTTGGCACATAAAGGCACTTACCAACTCTGACATAACTATTAACTGTATCTTCACTCTTTCACCCATTCATATGCTCCCATACATAGCCACCTTCAAATCTGCATACATACGTAGATACCAACTCACATGGGTCCTTGTTGCTAAATAATGTTTACGAGTTGTCTTATTTCATACGCATTTCATTATTTTTGTAACGTACTATTTTCATCGTCATATTGTCTTGTATAATTATTTACATGTCACATACTACATCTACAGTCCTATAGCTCCAATATTATGATCACCAAACGAATCCTCTAAAAGATAATTGAAAGATAAAGTAAAGTATATTGCTTATTGATGGGTGGTAGCCCGAGGGGTTAAGGAAGAGCCTAGCCAGGGCCGATCCTGATACATTTTTACCACTGATCAGCTGGTCATTTGTATTACATGTTGTGCACAGATTATACAGTAAAGGTAAAGTGATAAAAAAAAACATAAAGTACATGATCCCATAGTACAACTAAAGGTGGTCCCTTATCCTACACCAGCGCATAGTTTTATTTAAGTTATTACTTCATATACAGTATTCCATGCCTTATATATTAAGTACATTATCTTGCACTGACGTCTCTTACAGGGGACCTGCATTTCATACTGCAGGTACAGGTGCTAGTAGATCTCCCCAATAGGAGTACAGGATATCCATCTACTATTACCAAACTCCAAGTTACTTTAGAGCTTTGTGTCTAAAGCTTATAATTTTGTATTGTACAGTTAGACGAGGAGAGGCTTGTCCCGATCCTTATCAGATACTTTTCCTTATCTAGAGGCTTTGTAGACTATTTAAATTAAAGTGTGGTCATATCTCGTACTTTAAACACTGTCGCCCAAACGGCTTAGCCATATGCATTTTCTTTTTGCTTGTTACTACAGTTCACTTCCTTAAAGGCATGTTGAATGTAAAAATCTCTTATAATATGTATAGAAAGCAAATAGATATAGGTTGTTCTCTCGAGCCTTATCGGCAATGGGTGCCAGTCCGCCCTAAGGGAACTTTGGGTGTGACACGAATGACCCCAAGGGAAAGATTATGTAACACCCCCTAATTCTTTCTTCCTGATCTAGAATAGATCTGCAGAGGTTGCTGAAAAAATAGTTGTGAAAAACTGATGAGGAAGGTTCACGAGAGCCATTTACCACTCATAGACCTGTTGATGACTCATAGAATGGGTCTCGTAAAATCTCAGATAACTTGGTGAAATTGTCTAAGTCTGAGGCCCATATATATGAAATGGTATACGACTCGTAAAGCAATTCATGACTCATAGTGAAGGTTTCGTAACAAATTCCAGTAACTCAAGTTTTTGAACCCCCTTATTTAAGAGAGGAGTTTGCAACCTGTAAAATTGATGTCGCCAAAGTTACATCTCCTTTTAGATGATAAAGCGGTCGTTGTCAAGATATAAAACCTAACTAAGGTTAAGGTCGAACCTAAGGGAATACGTAGACTCAAAGGAAACTTATCAATAAGCAATTCAAGTAACTAACAAACTCAATTCCCCGAAGAGGGTTACAATATCCAACAAGAAAATAAACTAAACTAACTATCACAATAGGCAATCAATAATGGAGAGCAACTAGGCTATTGTCTTCCCCATGATTCTCCAACTTAGTATCCCCGAATAAACCTATTCAAATCAAGTGTATAGCATGAAGGAAGGTAATTTAATTTCACCAAACCATTTGGTCCAGGTGAGAGGTGAATTATACTATGTGACTTGGCCTATCCTATTGTCCCAGTCAACCTCCTGCTGGTCTAGTTCAGTGGATTAGAAAAGAACACATCATCAAATCCTGTTAGTCAATCTCTTTTCCTATTTATTACCACTTGGATTGGGAAGGTAACACTAGGCAAGTTCTAATGTTTTCACCACTAGAAAACATGCAAAACAAAGAGAATTGATTAATACATGCAAATACTCAATCAAATAATTACAAAATATTCGGGTCTACTTTGTTAGATCTTCATTGTTCCTACAACTCTAGTTTTAGATTTAGCTACTCATACTATGGTAGATGAAGAAATTATGAATTGAGAAAACATAATTAAGAACGTACCCAATTAAATTAAGAATCAACCAATACAATATTTATTGAGAATCACAAGATGTAAGATAAAATTAATTCACAAGTGTATTCTCCTCCAAAATTGAGGTCTCCAAGTACAAAATCCTAAAAGTACTCTCTAATGACGTTCTCTATGGTACTCCCCAAAAAAATAAACTAAAAACTAATATTTATAGTAACTCCAATTAAGTCCTTAATTGAGACGATCCCAAAAAGTGCCCAAAAATATTCCTCGGAATGCTTGAAATTTTAAATTCCATAAATCTCAAAATCCATGCATGATATAAAAAATCTAACTTCATATTCTTGTTTAGGAGATCAAAATGAGGGGGAGAAGGGTCTAACCCTAATTTAAGAGTAAACGATTAGCAATTTTAATTTTCATAATTTTTCTTATCTAGAATCGATCTGCGACAGCACCGAGATGTGCAGATGTCACAGACATGTGTTAATATGACCTCTGCAACAGGTCCTTATTGTGGAACAGGCGCTGACCTATGTATTTTGTTGTTAGTGATTTCTATCTCGGTCCAAGGCCTTTAGGGCTTGGGCCCAAGTGTTCCCAAACATGTTTTTACCTATACTTAGCTTTATTTCACTCTCATATCATCCTAAACATTTCCCAATACTCAATTACTTAGCCATATTTTCACTCCAAAATTGAAGTCTCAAAACCCTCATCCAAACCAAAGGATTTCCTTCAAGCTTCAAGCGTCCATTTTCAATCTTCATCAAGAGCTTCTTCAAAGCTAAGGTATGTGGTGTTGAACCATTGGGCCCTTCCACCCATGGTACCTAAGCCTCCTTGTTACTTAAATTTCATGATTTAAATGTTGAATTACTTATGGGTCTTGATTATTATAAATTTCACTGCATAGTGATTTGGGGTTTATGAAAGTATAATTATTTTAGCCTGTTTTGAGCTACAAGTCTTGGATCTAATGTAAGAGTTGAGGAGGGGGTTTTATATATATTACTTGAGGGTATTGCAAGGTGTTGATTGATAGTTTTTCACTGGATTTTATTGCATGATTTCACTCTTGAATTGCATGGTTTTACACTAGCAATACACACCCTCCAAGTGTTTGATAAAATGCTTTTTTAAGGATACTTTAAGTTTTGATAATCTATTGGTTGAGTTATAATTCAAGTGACCCTATTATTATTTCATGTGTTTAAGCTATGAAAGTGTTGATGATTTTGTAGGGTCGGATTAAGCCCCTTTTTTAAGTTTATATCTCTTGTGAGCCTTTGATGTTTGATGATAATGAAAGGACAATGTTGGTGATGATCTATTCTTATGATTGAAGTTAAACTCACCATACCAGGTCAATGATGTTAAAAGCTACTCGTGCCATGTCTCTATGTTTATTGCAAGTTATTGAAGTATGATTATCTTATACATATTCCATGGGATTAAACTTAGCACCAAGTAGACTAGAGGCGAGTCCCCAAATCTGTAAGAGGCGAGTACCCTAAATATAAGGGCTTTAGGTGAGTATCTGAGTCCGGGCTTGTGCCAAGTACCCGAGTCCAAGAACTAGAGGCGAGTACCTGGTTCACAAAAGGCTTAGTGGATCCAATTAGGCATTAGGAGGTTTACCTTGGCAAGTAACTTCCCCCTTTCTTCTGATGTCGGGTTGACATCAAGATTCTGAGTTGTAGCTCGCTTGGTCTATGCTATGCCGGTTGAGGTCTCTACCCACTTATGTATTATGATCTATGTGAGTAGAATGAATTGTGAGCATGTTTTACTTCACGCATCATTCATTCATGTCATATTGTTGTTATGTTATTCATTGCTTGTTATTATTATGCATTTCCATTATGATGCCTATCTCTTGTTGCATTGCATCCCACATACTCAATACATTCAAATGTACTAATGCATACTCTATATCGACATGATGTTACCATGTAGGAATCAGAGCTCCTATTGATTCTTCTATGGCTAGACAGATTGTTTAAGTTAGCCTTTGGTGAGTCCTCCATTTTGGGGATAATGACTATTCTCTTATGTTATGTATTAAGACTCTTTCATTTACTGTATACGTATGACCAAAAAGGTGAGCCTGGTTGCTTGTCTTGGCCCCCGCCCTTATCTATGTAGTAGAGGTGTTGTTGGACATGTGGTGTAATCATGCTATAAGCCTTGACTCTCTTGCTTATTGTTTCTATGGTATCAAGGATGTGGTGTAACCCACACTATGACTCGTAGAATTCTCTACGACTCATAGTTGGCCCTATAAACCATCAAAAATCAGAAGTCATCTGCAATTTAGCCCCAAAATTATGCCAACCTACTTTCCTGCAAATAAAACACCAAAAACACATAAAAACCATAAATGTTGCATTGAAAACATACAAAATCCTAAGTTTTAAGCATGAAATGTATTGCATTTTGACAGCATATCAAAATCCTTAACCTAAAATTGTTGCTTATCTTTAAGAGACGACTTAATCTATATAGACAATACAGTAGCACACAGACCTCAACTAAATGGCATACATCAGATACAATTCAAACTTAGGTGCCCACACCAACTTTTCAAAACATGATCAGATAACTATTTAGCAAACCAAAACACACTTGTATATTTGACAACACAGCTATGACAAGCAAGGAAATATCAATAGTTCATAATCACTGAACAAGACAAATGCTAACAATGCAATGCAGGTACCCTAACAGAAAGATGTCCCATTTTTTTACACTCAATGATGATTACAAATTTAGCTTTGGGACTGTGCAAACACACTCACTCTCAGAAAAGGTGTTTATGCATAATGACTAATACCATAGGCTTGCCCCTATACTCATTACTTAGACCTTCAACTAATTGGAGTAGGATCACTTTAGGATTTTTTAGGCTTGTAATGTAGGCTCAAGGGGCTTTGGTATGGCATTTTGAAAAATGATGACGAAAAGACATCCTTGAACTACGTTTTTCAACACTTTTACCTTACCAACTCTAATATCTTCACCTTATTCTCCCTTTTTCACATTGAATCTTTTTCGGGTATTTTCTTCTCATTTTTCAGCTTTTGCCTTATTTTTACACTTTATTATGATTTTGATCTCAATCTAAGGCATCTTTTTCTTTTTCTTTCACCTGATACATGATTTTCTTCTTTTTCTCCTCATTCCTGACTCACCATCTTATTTTTATGCTTTGCCTTACACCGGTCACCCTTAACTTATGTTTTTAGCCTGTAGTGAAGTACACAATATATACTTCCGAAACCAGGGCCACTTTTGGTAGCAACCCTCAACTTAGGTTTTTTATGTTAATCAAGGTTCACAATGCTCAGGGATAGACTAGGGCTAATTTCAAAGTTTATCACTAGACATGGCTAAACTAATTAGATGTTTTTGAAAGAATTGGTACATGAAAGACTCAAATATTTGAAACAGGGGATAAAACATCATTTGGTTGGTCATTTTTAGGCTAAAGTGGACTAAATAAAGAACAAAGGCCTAAGATCCCTTCCTCATACATTTAATCTGCAATCTAGCGTAGAGTAACAGGGCATATTTTAAATTAGCACAAAATACATGAATGTGGCAAAATAATCTCGCACACATATGACATTGCACACAGAATCAACAAGAACCTCACATATCATTCTTCACATCTCAATTACCCTCACTTATAAGAATAACTATTGCCAAACACCTAAATCTGCATGGTTGCTATTTAACTACTAATCAAAAAATTTTGGTTTTGGTGGGTAGCATTTTTCAAGACAAAACATAAAACCATGCTATATGCCATAAGTTTTAGTACTATATGCTACAAATATTATCTAAACATCCTAAACATGCCGATTCAACAGAAATTAAATATCCACGAGGAAAAAGAACACAGGCAAAAAAACCTTGGGATCAAAATTTGGGGTAGTTATGGATCATAAGCTAATCAGACTTTACTAAGGCCCAAAACTACCCACACCCCATCAAAAAAATTGTACATTATCCCCAATGCAGTAAATCAAGCAAATATAGAATAAATAGGGCTAAAAACATACTTCGACGCCTAAGCCCCAGTCTGTGGCTGAGTCTTCCCACCCTCTTCCTTCTTGGTAGTTTTCTCAGCTGTAGTACTCTGTCCAGAGGGACCAATACCCCTTTCCCTATCATGCTCATGAGCTAGCCTCATCTTCCCATCGTGCCTTGATGTTCTCAAGGCTAGCTCGAGATTGTCCTCTGCATCATCTGAGAGCTTTGCACATACATTTGTCTCCTCTAGCTTATCATCCTTAAGGGGTCTTTACCAGTGGGAAGTCTGTGTAGGCTCCATAGAGGCAAATAAATCAAATAGCAGTTCCTGAGGTGTTGACTCTAGTAGTACAACTGGCGCCGCAGGTGATGATGTCATGTCACTATAAGCTTCTCGATCTCTTAATGTACAACTGACAAATTTGAAGGTCGAGTATGGGCTAACCTCTTCTAAACCTGCTTCTCAAAAGCATCGATGTGGGCATCCACTCTTGAATCGTAGAAATAGTGAATGCTAGGCTCTGCTCCTCTCAGTCTACAATAGTATATCGGACCCATGGTCTAAGCTACTGAATAATTTTAGACAACTGGATCTCAGCACATGCTAACTGCTGCGCCATGGCCTAAATAGAAACGGCGGACACATATACTATGCCCGTTGTAGAAAGCTGTGAAGTGGTGGCCTCTAGTGCAAGAGCACTTGTAGTAGTACCCCTCTTAGTATCGACTACCACAGGTTTTCAAGGTCCTTCCTCAATTGTAGCAGCAATAGTAGGGGTGGTGGCAGTCATCGAACCATCATATGGTTACTCTGGGGAAAACACCTCTGGCATAGGAGGAGGTTGTGCCCTCTGAAGTGCCACCGGGTTCTCATCAAACTTTTATTAGTTTGGGCTCCAAAGTATGCTGGGCCTCAACTAGGTGGTCCATCTAGTGCGAGATTTCCACCCTCCACTGTATACAGCGTAGATCAAAGCTAGAAATGCGATGGGAGGTGTTCCTCTTTAGTGCTGATCATGTATCTGCTCTGCTATGATTCGGGCCCAATCAATGTCGTAGCTAGCTAAGATGTTGGCAATCAATATCGCATGATCCTACGCAAGTGTGTTATCCATTAAGGCCAGCCAGACGCATGATCTAACCACAGCCCACCAAAACTTGGGGTGAAAGAGAGTGAAGCCTTGACGATTTGCTCTGTGTGGATGGTGACCCAAGCAGGCTCTGGGCCCTGGCCTACCATAAACTGTGGTCGAACTCTACTATAGATCTAGGGGAACGGTACCTGGGACCAAAAAGCATATTGCGGATCATCTCCTCAGTAATATCGACCCGCTGACCTCTCACTTGTACCTCTATCAATCTGGGCTGAGTGAAAGGTCTCATCTCCTTAGAAAGATTATGCTGAGTCATAGCTGCATAAGATGCATAAAACTCCTATACTAGAATCAGGGAGTATCATCTAAGGGACTCCGTCAGCCACATGAGCCTATGACAAACCGTCGTGTCCTTCCAACCTAAGACACGCCTAAGTCCATCATCTATGACCTTGGGCTCCTCATATATAAAATGGGTAGGCTTTCCCCATTCCTTTGGCTACATGCCCTCTAAGAATATGGCCTCTATACCTTCGATGCACCGCTAGTAGTAGTAGTATTTGGTACTGATGAAGAAGATGGTGCGATGGAGGACTCAACATCTCCTCTATCCTCGGACCTCTCCTCAAAACTAGGCTCCTCTGTGGATCTAGTCATGTGGGGCATGCTACTCCTAGCCTCCTCACTACCTTCCTCCTCAGACTAGGAAGGACTATCATCCTGACCACGTGCAGCTCTAGTTGTTGTTGCTCTGTTTTGTGGTACATCATCCTCAAGGTCTAATGAGACGCCGTGGATCTCTAGTGACCCACTCGGCTAAGGGGTCCACTCATCTTCAGTAGGCTCATCATTTATTAAGCTTCCTCCTAAAGGCCTCGATCTTTGAGCGATTTTCTTTCAGGGCCATAGTGCTTGAAACATAGATTTAAACATACCACAGTTAGCCCTAAGAATCAAGAAATATAATGCAAAAACATAATTGAATCAATTCCAGAAGGGCTCTTTGAGAGACCCTTTACGAGTCATACTGAGAACTACGAGTTGTAAAATGCTCTCATAGACTAGTGCTTCAGAATAATAATGGAAACTAAAAAATTGTACAAGCTCTAGGTACGACTCATAAATTGGTTTACTAGTCGTAAACTGGGTTCATATAAAATTCCAAAGAGTAATTCAAAATAGGCAGGGAGCTATGAGACTTATCTATGAGTCGTAAAGTGATCTGCGACTCGTACAAGGTCTCGCTGATTAATACTCAAATCATCAAGTGTCCGAAATTTTCCACGAGGTGCAATTATGACTTGTAGATTTATCTGGAGTTGTAAAGGACTCTCGCGAACAAGAAATCTCAGATACCTGATATTTCTGAGTCCATAAGAACATATTCAACAGTTAATCAATAACATCGCAAAAAGCATAGAGTACCCAATCATGATAAGAACATAATAACCAATACCCCATAATAATTTCATAAATATTCACCCTATCCAAAAATGGATTAGCATGGAAGAACTTATGTTTCTAATTCTTCTTATTTGACTCACATAATATCATATACTAATGCCAATACCCACCAACTCACAATCATAAATCATGCAATATCAACAAATCAAGCATAGATGATAATTTAATGGGCATAGCATTTAGCAACCAATCATGTCAAAACATTTAATTCTGGACTCAACCATTAAATTTCAATCAAAAGGAACCCTAATTTTACGGTCACCATTCATATTCAACAAGAAATTCCTGCTTAAACATCAAACCCATCACAATTATCACATTACAAAATTAATATCAAAGCAAATTTAAAGGTTAACAGTAAACCTAGAACTTACCAATAATAGTGATGAACTCGAAGAAAAGAGAAGGTGAAGATTCACAAAACCCTAGATGTATCCAAAAATCATGTTGGAAAAAAGGCACCGGTGACTGTAAATTGATCGAAATGTAGAAGGGAAAGGGAAAACTTAGGGAATTTCTCTGCCAATTAGATCAAAAGTGGAGTCAAAATGATTTGACCCCTATTTTATGCCTTTACCGGGTCAATGGTTAAAATTACTGAACTTGGTTCTACGAAACCCAATTACCAGTCGTAGATTGATCTATGACTCGTAAGTGCTGGTCTTGTAGACCTTCAAAACTTCGAAAAATTCAAAATCTTACCTGAGTTCCAATAACCCTGTTCACAACTCATATTTTGATCTATGAGTCATAAAGTTGGCTCATGGGATGAGTGCATATTGTTCATGCTCACTAAAATTCACTATGAGATGAGATTACGAGCCGTAAAGTGTAATATCACTCGTAAGCCCAGTCATAGAGACTGAACTTGATGCTTTTCTCAGCTAATTTGTGGACCTAGTCCTATACCTGCATATTCTTCATAAAATACATAATTATCCAAAATGCAACAAACCCAATTTCAAAAATAGCAATTAGAACACAACAAAACAGCTAACTATGAATCGAAAAACTGAAGAATGAACCTATAACTATTCAATAACATCAAAAATCTTGGGTTGCCTCCCAAGTAGTACCTGATTTGTTTTCACAGCACGACTTAGAGAAATTGGCTACTAGATTTCATAATTTCCCAAACCTCACTCTTGAGCTCATCTGGATGCTTCATCGATTGACAGATGTCGAAGATAATTTCTTCATCATTCAATCTAAACTTGAATTGACCAGATTCAATATCCACTAGAGCTCATCATTTTCACAACCCAAGCCTAGGCCCTAGACATGACATGGTGAATGGGAACATGAAGAAACTAAAAAGAAGCCTCTTAGCATATCAATTACACATCTTTGATCACGGAACTATAATAAGTACAATATGAAATATAAATGAGAGAAACGAGACTAAGGGAAGTTTTGATATTTATGAAGCATAAAAGAGTCAAAGATCAAAGCTTAAGTACATCAATTGTTGCAACAACACTTCTAACATAGATTGGAGCGGAGGCCAAGACACTTTCCAGGCTCACCCTTATAGCTTCAAGTGTTCACTATTAAGGAGACATCAAATAGTAAATATAGCATAGCTAGTGTCCCCGGACAGGACTCACTAAAGCTTATCTTTCAAAATGCCAAAACAAACCACGTAGAGGACGATCAAGAGATGCTCCAGTTCCTCCATGGTAACATCATGTACTCGTAGAATATGCATTAGTGTATTTGAATGTACTAAATATATAGGATATAATGCAACAAGACATAAGTCAACGTATTCAAAATGCATAATAATAAGTAATAGATAAGTATAATATCGATATGGCATGCATGATCAATGCTAGAAATAAAACATATTTGTAAATCATATAACTTGTACAAAACAAAATACATGTCTGGGAAGTGACCATAATCATATACCAAGCAAGCTATTACTTGGAATCCAAGGCATATCACCCTCTTAGAAGGTGATTAAGGTATCTACCCCGTAACATGATAGAACAGGCATATCACCCCCGATAAGGTAGTCAAGGTATCTACCCTTCAACATGGTAGTACGGGAATGTCATCCCCTGACAAGATGGTCAAGGAATTTACTCCTCAACATGGTAGTATGATTATCTCACCCCCTAAAAAAGTTGTTGAGGTATCTACCCCTAAAGATGGTAGTATAGGCAGGACACCCCCTGACAAGGTGGTTGAGGCATGTCACCCCCTCAACAAGGTTATTGGGCATGTCACCCCCAACAAGATGTGGTCAACTTGCACACTTTAGATACTTTTCATAAATTCAATGCATACATACAATCCCATGATTATCATAAAGTCACATTAATTATAAACCATGTGGTAGCTTGTCAATAACTTGAGAATTCTTGTCAAGATATTTTATCAAACACTTGGTGGGTGTTTAATCCTTGTTTAAAATTATGCAATTCAAGAGTGAATTAGAATGAGAAAACTCAATGTCAATTAACCCACCAACACATAGTAAAATCCTCATGTAAGATACCTTGAAATCCATTATCAATATCATAATAGATCATATTTTTATAGCTCAAAAAATGCATAGTCTCAATAGACAAAACCAATTTATAGTATAAGCTTATAATAGACAAATATGCATATTCAATCAACATTCATAAAACCCCAATATAATTTGTAATCAAAATACATTATAAAATATACCCATAGAAGATACAACTTGGAAACATACAATTTTCATAAAAAGGGAGATTGGGTTCCATGGGTGAAAGGACCTAATGGATGAAACTCATATACCTTAACGTGGGTTTTCTTGATGTATACTTGAAGCTTGAATGGAGTTCTTATGATCTGGAATTAATCTTAAAACACTTCAATTTGGATGAAATATTTGGTTAAGTCTTGGAGAGGGCTTTGAGAGTATCTTGAGTGATATAAAGTTGAAAAATGACTAAGTGTAGGTGTTTTTACTTGTGAAAGGCATCTTCCACATGACACACCACAGCTTGTGGTGTGGACCATGCACCGTGGTGTGCTTCGTGGTGGGCACACATTGATGGCTCCCTCAAGCCAGTCTAGGAAACAAGCCACAAAGGGCCAAGACCACCTCCTCGGTGCACTACACAGATAGTGAAGTACTTCATGGGCAATGGATGGGTCCTTGGAGGGAAACCTTGGCCAAAAGCCCTCCGAGTCAATTTTCAAGCATCATTTAGGCCTTACGAAGTTCAGGTCCTTACAATTACAAACTAAAAATATTCTCCAACAACAATTCCATCACTTTTATATCGTTCGTATCGCACCTCATATTCCTATATTCATGAATGTCATAGTAAAATAATATATTCATCAGGTATCTTTTTCAAAATTTTATAATTTTTTAATCAACAAAATTCTATATTGGATACTTTGCTTGAAAAGTTCTAAAATTTAAATTTGTGAAGCTATTATGCTTTGAAAGGAATTGATTAATCATGTCTAAATCATGAGCTCGTGGATTATGGTATTATAATTCCAAGTTCTATTTTTTCCTTTTTTGGCGTAACAACATTAGTAGCACCGCATATTCTCAAATATTTCCTTTAATTATGTCATTCTAACTAAATCTTTTGTTATTTTTCCTTATTCAATGCAATAGCATAAAAATCATCACTATGTATCAGGAAGATAGCATATGTACCGTGTTTCTAAGGAAAGAGAGATTTTTATAAATATAAGAAAAATCAGGAAATAATGAAATTTGTTCTTAATACTATGGAATTTATCTAGTTTATACTTTAAATAATAGTTTGGTTTTGTTCCATTTACTTTGGCTACAAATAATGAGCCAAATTAAAATGGATATAATAAGGTTTTATACTTCAGTATGTTAAACTTACTGAAAATAACTTTTAGCGTTAAGCCCTAGATGGCATCTTACTTTATAAGTCCAAATTGATGAAATATATCAAATGATGTGAATGCCATGTCAAATGAGAAAGACAATAAGATCATATCAAGTGTCAAATGAAATGCCACGTCTAATCAAATCAAAGTTCAACAAAACTGTGTCACTTATAAAAGTACCATGTTCTACCAACAAAATATGATCATGTTACTTAAATTTGATTAATTAAATACTTTCTTAATACATTTTTTCACCTTATAATTATAAATACATGTCCTATTAAATTAAAGAAATGGACAAAAATTTTAACATGAAGTCAAAGAGAGCTCATGAATCAAATATTGCAAATTTCTCTGCAAGCTACAAGTTCATGTACTCAAGAAATCTAGTTCATATACAAATCAAGATCAAGATTCAATATCAAGCTTCATGCTCTTGAATTCAAGTTCAAGCCAAGATCAAGTTTATGAACATTCAAGATTAAACTCAAAAGTCTTTGAATTTATATTCAAAAAGAAGAATCAAAGGAACCTGAGGTAATATTCATATTTGAAATCAAAATTTCAATTGTTGTGATATTTTAATGTCTTAATTATTATTTTTTTAAAGTAAATTTTATTATCTACAAATATTTACAAGTCCAATAGGATCAAATTTCTCCTTCATCTCCTCTCGCAAGTACTCTCTCCATCCCATATTATCTTAATTTGTGAGACAATGCATATATATTAAGAATAACATTTAAAGACATAATTTGAATCATACTTTCCACTATTACCTTTTGTGGAATCACTAGCATAGTTTTTGTAAGTAGTGTAATTTATATCATAGAAAAAAATAAAAATTCAATAAATGAAAGGGCAGAAATGAAAAACGTTTTGAACGTTCGTCTTTAACTTTAAGCAATTCAACTATTTTAAACAGTAAAAAACGCCCTTAAAGTTAAGTTAATTTGGCACAAAAGGAGTGAGATCAACATATTGAAGTCACGAAATTGCAAAGATGGACACTCCATCTTTTTGGGTACTTCATGTCTCGTCTTCGACTTTCGTCAAGCCAACACTCCGATACGACTTGAAGTACAGGGTATTTGCAGACATCCAAATTTTGTGCAAGATCCAAAAGTCTTAAGAAACTCCAAACTCCATGTCAATTCAAAATCAAATAAACAAATTAAAATAGGATAAGCACTCTGTATAAAAAATAAAAAAGGGGTAAAAAAAGTGTGTGTGTGTGTGTATATATATATATAGAAAAATATATAGATTTGTTAAAAATGAATTGAAGGCCTCAAATTTATTTTACTAGGCCACCAATATTTTTGAACCATTCGACTTATGATATTCTCAAAAAATAGTTAAAACTCAAAACTTGAGTAGTAATGAGTTTATTCCCTTCAAATTTTAGTTGAATCTCAATACATATTTTAATAATGTTTATGCTTTAAAAGTATGTATAAATTGTGATGGAATACGTAAGCAGAAACTTGTTAAAATAACAAACATTATCAATGAGATGGTAGTACATATTTGATAAAATTGTCAAATACTAATAGATCATTTGGTAGCTAGTTTGAACATGAATTATGCAAATATTAAATTTTATATGAGTAATACTGTATTTGATAGTTAGTATAAAGGTAAACTATTCATGTATAAAATTAATACCATGTTGGTTTATAAGGGACAAGCAACCATACTATTCAATATAAGAGTCAATATTAACTGAATATGTAAACCTAAAATATTTATCAACTAATGTCATTAGTTTTTTTTCAAAAGAGGTCATTTTAGAAACAAAGGAGTATTAAAATTAAAAACAAAATTAAAAAAAGGAAAGAAGGAGAAAACGTGGTGAAACGACCCCAAAAAGTATTCGAAAATATGCCTGGGAAACAATGTAATTTTCATATATCTGAAAATCCATACGTGATATAAAAATTTGACTTCGTATTCTTATTTAGGGGAAAAAATTGAGTGGGAAATGGTTCTAACTTTGATTTTACAGCAATCATAGCAAAACTCAAAATTTCAAAGTTTGCGAATTTCAGTGACCAAGTGCCCCCAGGCGCGATGCGACAGATGCACTAAGAGGTGTAAATTTTGGCTAGTTTTCTTGTTCCGATCCACGACCTTTGTGTCTTAGGACTAAGTCTCTCATGCGTAAGAAAATATTTATACTTAGCCATTTTCAATCCCATATCATTTAGACATTCCCCCAAACCCTCTCTAACACTTAGCCAAATATTTCACCTAAATTCAAGTGTCCCAAACTCATTCCGGATCTCAAGAAATTCATTCAAGATTTAAGCTCTAATTAAAATCTACGTCAAGCTTATTCATGTCATTAAAGACCATCATGGGTCCCCTTCATCAAGCCAAGTTCAAAAGAATTTCCATTGGCTAAATTTTGCACAAGTACCAGTAGGAGGGTCAATTCTAAAGGGGCATATCTCTTAGCACACAAAGAAATGGATGGCCCAAAACCTACCAAACTAAATCTCTTTGAATTATCTTTCTAATACACTTGGTTTCACCTTTTTTAGTGTTTTGATGAAGAAGTTATGCCCATTTTTGTAGAACTAGTATGTGCAGGGCTGTGTACATGTTTTTGCCAAATTCTATTTCATTATTGGCAATTCATAAGTTTAGTTATTTATATTAGTCTTTTGGGGATTTCTATGCTATGCTAACGCTTCCTAAAGACCTAAACCCTACTCCTAAAGATAAAATTCACTCCTCATAATTGGAATATAATCTCAAATTCTCCCAAGAGCCTCTACCGAACCCGAATAAGAATTCAAGGAAACTCAAGAACAAGTGTGGATTTCAAGACCCCATTCCAAGTTTCAAGTCTTTCTCAACTCAATTTCAAAAAATTCATGGACTAAAATATGTGGGTTTTATCCATGGGTACCGTTCACACATTGAGTCCAACCTTCCTTTTCATACAAGTTGCATCTTTTCAAGTTGTATTACTTATGGGTATTATTTATTATGAATTATGATTACAAATTATGTTGGGTTTTTATAAAATTTTGATTGAAAACACGTCTACCTATTTCGAGATTATACTATGGGATGATTTGTTTATTGTGACTATGCATGTTTTGGGGTATTAAACTATGGTCTATTATGAGATTTGATGATGGATTCCAATGATTATTGCATGAGAGTATTACCAAGTGTTTTTGGGATGATTTACTTCAAGTTTTCTTGCATGATATCACTCTTGAATTGCATGATTTTACAGAAGCATTGCATACCCACCAAGTGTTTGATAAAATGTTTGGTTATGCTTTCTTGAGGAATTGAAGGTCGACTGCATGTCTTATGAGTTGAATGGCTTTATGATGATGAAAGGAATGTATATAAATGTATCTTACTCTATAGATGATCAAAGGAACGTATATAAATGTACCTTACTCTATAGTGTTGGGGATTGACCAATCCTCTTTAGGGGGGTTGTAGGTCCGGGTAACTATGTTGAGGGGTTTATACCTCAATCGCCTCGCTTGAGAGGTGGTAGGCCTGGGTTTGTACCTTTAAAACCATATTAGGTGGTTTGTACCTCGATCTCCTCGCTCACGAGGTGGTAGGCCCATGTAACCATATTGAGTGGTTTGTCCCTCATTTGCCTCTCCAAGGGGGTGGTGGGCCTTGGATATTTTATAGTGGTGGTCTCTCCTTACACACTTATTATGTTCTATGTAAGCATGATTTACACCAACCATCACCCATGCATGCCATATTTCTATAAACTTATTCATTGGCTATGTTTATGCATTTTGATTATCTTGCTTATCTCTTGTTGCATTGCATACTACATACTTTGTACATTCAAACGTACTAATGCATACTCTATGCCTACATGATGTTACCATGTAGGAATCGGAGCCCCACTTGATCATCCTCCTCCTCCTCCACATCGCTAATATTATTTCCCTCAAAGCAAGCTGGTGAGTCCCTAACTCCTAGGACATACTTCTCTTGAGTTATGCTATGTATTGAATGTTCTTATGCTAGAAACTTATGACTATGAAGGTGAGCCCGGTTGTTTGTCTTACCCACTGCTAAGTTCTATGTCTAGAGGCGTTGTTGAACAAGTTGTGTATTATGCTTGAGCTTTGACTGATCTATGTCGTCTAAGTATTAAACTCTCTCTCCCTTAGTTCCAATTTCCCTTGTTTATTTTTTCTCTTGTTGTTTATTTTTTCTTCTGCGACTAAGGATGTGAAATATTATGCTAAGAGGCTTGTTCAGGGTCCCTTCTGGTTTCCCATTCGCCGGTCATTTACAGGCCCTAGGTCCAGGTCGTGAAACTTAGGCTTGAGTAGAGTGGAAGACAAATGGATTTCACTTTCTCATGTCTGCCTTGGCTTCTCATGTGGCACTTTCAACTTGTTGGCTCCTCCAAAAGACCTTGATGGAAGATACATCTTTGTTTCTCAACCTCTTCACTTGTTTATCCAAAATCTCTACTAGAACATCCTCATAAGCCAAATATCTTCTACAACACCCACAACATCCAGGGGCACTATAGAACTTGGGTTACCCACTCGTATGCGAAACCGAGCTACACACTTCATAGGCAACTCTAACTGATATGCAACCTTACCAATCCTCATAAAAACCCTATAAGGGCCTATAAACCTTGGGCTTAACTTTCCCTTCTTGCTGAACCGGACCACACCCTTCATAGGTGAGACTTTCAAATAAAGTCAATCACTAACCTTAAACTCAAGATCTCTTATTCTCACATAGGAATAGGACTTCTATCTACTTTGGGTAGTTTTCAATCTTTCCGTAATCAACCTCACCTTATCCAAGGATTCCATAACCAAATCCGGATCTAGCAATGTCATTTCCCCCACTTTAAATCACCTAACCGGAGATCTACAATGGCTACCATAAATAGCTACAAATGGAGCCATACTAATGTTTGAGTGATTGATATTGTTGTAAGTGAATTCTATGAGTGAAAGATGTTCATCCCAACTACACTTAATCTCCAAAACACATGCTCTAAGGATATCTTCAAGAGTTTGGATAGTTCTCTCGGCTTGGCCATCTATTTGTGGGTGAAAAGTCATGCTAAGCTTAACCTTGGTACCAAGAACTCTTTGGAAGGACCTCCAAAAGTGAGAAGTTAATTGAGCACCATGATCTGAAATGATATACAAGGGCATCCCATGCAATCTAACCAACTCATGTATATACAACTTGGCATAATCTTCGGCACCATAAGTAGTTTTGAACTGTAAGAAGTGAGCTGACTTTCTCATTCTATCCACAACAACCCAAATAGAATAAAAATGTTTTCTAGTCTTAGGCAACCCAACCATAAAATCTATGTTGATTTCTTCCCACTTCCAAGTAGGAATCTTTATATCTTGGTCTAGGTCACCCAACCTTTGATATTTGGCTTTCACTTGTTGGCAATTGTGACATCCGGATATGAATTTGGCAATGTCCATTTTCATGCCACCCTGTAGAACTGGGATGAATGGAATAGGATAAGTTATGGGCCTCCTTTAAAATCAATTCTTTCAAATCATCCACATTTGGCACACACAACCTACTTTGGTACCTAAGGGCACCATCTCCCCCTTAGAGGAAAACCTTCACTTTACTATCTCTCACAAAGTCCTTCAACTCTAGCAAGGCGGGGTCAGGATCTTGTTTTGCCTTTACCTCCTCAATCAATGATGATTTAGAACCATTAACAACTACTATACCACCATTATCAACCTCATCCAACCTAACCCCCAATCTAGCCAACCTGTGAACCTCTCCAGCCACCTCTTTGTCACCATTATCAATATGAGCTAGACTACCCATAGACACACTACATAGAACATCGACCATAACATTAGCTTTGCCGGAGTGATAATGCACACTCATATCATAATATTTAAGGAGATCTAACCACTTTATTTGTCTCAAGTTAATATTTTTTTGGGTGAACACATATTGAAGACTCTTGTGGTCGGTAAATACATCAACATGAACCCCATACAAGTAGTGACACCAAATTTTCAAAGCAAATATCACAACCACCAATTCAAGATCATGGGTGGGATAATTCTTCTCGTGAAAATTAAGTAGTCTAGAGAAATATGTTGTCAGCTTACCATTGTACATAAGAACACACCCCAAACAAATTCTTGAGGCGTCTCAATATACAACAAATCCTTCCAACCCTTCTGGTAGTGACAAGATAGGAGCAGTCACAAGCTTATCATTCAAAGTTTGGAAATTCCTTTCACACTTATCGGTCCACACAAATTTTGCCTTCTTTTGTATCAACTTAGTCATCGGAGAAGCAATAGAAGAGAAACCATTTACATACCTCCGAAATAACCAGCCAAGCCCAAGAAACTCGTAATATCTAATGCAGTCAAAGGTCTAGGCAAATTTTTAATCACCTCTGTCTTCTTACGATCCACCTTAATGCCATCACCGGACACCAGATGCCCTACAAAAGCAACCTTTTTCAACCAACACTCACATTTTTCATATTTTGCATACAACCTCTCCTCCCTCAAGATTTGTAGCACCACCCTCAAGTGATCCACCTGCTCCTCCTTACTATGGGAATAAATCAAGATATCATCAATAAAAACCACCACCAACAAGTGAAGGTAGGCTTTATAGACCATGTTCATAAGGTCCATGAATATAGCTAGTGCATTAGTCAACCCAAAGGATATAACCACAAACTCAAAGTGCCCACACCTAATCTGGAAGGTCGTCCTTGGAATGTCACACTCCCTCACTTTCACATGGTGATACCCGGACCAAATTTCAATCTTAGAAAAGTGACGAGCACCATGAAGTTGACCAAAAAGGTCATCAATCCTTTGTAGAGGGTACTTGTTCTTTATGGTGACTCTATTAACTTGATGGTAATCAATGCACATTCTAAGAAATCCATCCATTTTCTTCACAAACAACACTGGTGCACCCCAAGGTGACTTACTAGGATTTTTAAAACTCTTCTCCAACAAATCCCACAGTTGCCCCTCCAACTTGTTCAACTCCTCCGGGGCCATATGGTAAGGTGGATTAGAAATGGGTTGAGTATCGGAAGGAGGTCTATACCAAAATTTATTTCCCTTTCAAGAGGAATACCGGGAAGCTCATCAGGAAATACATCAAGGAACTCGTTAACCACTAGAACTAAATCTATAGGAAGGACTTTGGACTCAACATCCCTAACCCTCACAGGATGATAGAGACAACCCTTAGAAATAAACTTTTGGGCTTTAAGGTAAGAAATGAATCTACGCTTGACCAGCACATCATAACTTTCCCGCTAAAGAATGGGCTCATTAGGAAATTGGAATTTAACCCCATGGGTCCTACAATCAATAGAACCATAGTATAGATGCAACCAATTTATCCCAAGAATGATATCAAAGTCCACCATATCTAATTCAACAAAATCACAAGGCAAGATTTTATGCAAGATGAACACGGGATAATTCCTAAAGACTCTTTTAGCAATAATGGACTCACCAACGGGTGTAGACACTTCATAAGGCTCATACAACAATATAAGACTAACATGAAGTTTTTTGGCAAAAAAGGAGTAATTATCACGTCTTGGACCTAGGGCCTATGCGTGACCGGCAATGGGGAACCCGAAGCGACCCCAAATAAGCCTCTTAACATATCATTACACATTATTCATCATGGAAGCAATTAGATTAGAAATAAGGACAAAGGGGCTAAGGGGAAACTTTCATAACATAAACATCAAAACAAGAGAGTCAAGGCTTTATACATAACATATCCAACAATACATCCAAAACATAGATAGGAGCGGGGTCACCCTCATAGTCAATACATACTGAAACAACCTCAAAAAGTGCACTAAAATGTGCCTCGAAATTGCCAAAATCGTAATTTCCATATATCTCAAAATCTGTGCAAAATATCAAAAATCTAACTTCATATTCTTGTTCAAGGGGTCAAATTTAGTGGAAGATAGGTCTGACCCCGATTTTAGAGTGAAAGATTCACAATTTCAACTTTTAAAGTGATGCAAAAACAGTGTGCCTGCACGCCCCTATCGCGACACAGCTGGGGTACACTAGTGCCTTATTTTATGCCCAGTTATTTTATTCTGGTCCAAGGCTTTTAGGTATTGAATCTAAGCCTTCGACACGTGAAATACCTATAGTTAGCCTTATTTCACCCTCATATCATTCAAAACATTATCAAATACAATCCCAAACACTTAGCCAATATTTCATCTCCAAATTTAAAGTTTCAAAACTCATCCGGATTCTAAGACTCTCATTCAAGTTTCAAGTCTCCATCTGCAATCTTCCTCAAGCTATTCTCCAAAGCTAAGATATGTGGCTTTCTTTCATGGGTTCCTTTCGCCCATGATGCCCAAGCTTCCTTTTACTTAAAATTGCATAATTTAAAGTTGAATTACTCATGGCTCTTAATTATTATGAATTTCACTGCACAATATGTTGGGTTTTCCTAAAATTATGGTTGCTTTACATATTTTGAGCTATGAATCTAAGGTTTATTGCGAGATTTCATGAAGGATTTTGATATATATTGCTTGACGGTGTTACCAAGTATCTATTAATGGTTTTAAATTAATTTTTCTAGCATGATTACACTCTTGATTTGCATGGTTTTACACTAGCACTACACACCTGCCAAGTGTTTGATAAAAAGTTCGATTATGAGTTTCTTGAGGAATTGAAGGTACAATGCATGTCTTATGAGTTGAATGACTATATGATGATTAAAGGAATGTATTGTATGGTATTATCTCTATAGTTTTGGGAATTGACCAAGCCTCACTCGGGGGGTTGTAGGCCCAAGTTACCTTGTTGAGGGATTTGTACCTCGATTGCCTCGCTCAAGAGATGGTAGGACCGTACAATCATGTTGAGGAGTTTGTACCTTGATAACCACATTGGGGGTTTGTACTCCATCAACTATGTTGGGGGTTTGTACCTTGTCAACTATGTTGGGGATTTGCATATCATCAACCTATTGAGGGGTTCGAACCTCATTCGCCTCTCCAAATGGGTCTTAGGGCTTGTATATGCACTAAAAATGATCTCTCTTTACACATGTATTATGTTTTATCTAAATATGATTTTACTTCAAGTGTCATTCATACATGCCATATTGCTATATGACTATTCATTACCTATGTTATGCATTTTGCTTATTTTGCTTATCACTTTTTGCATTTCACCCTGCATACTTAGTATATTCAGACGTACTAATGCATACTCTATACCTATCTGATGTCACTATGTAGGAATCGGAGCCCCATTTCCTCATCCTCCTCCATGTAGTGTGTATGGCATCTCTCAAGCTCTTTGGTGAGTCCTTCATTTCAGGAATAATACTTAGGACCTCCCACTATGTTCTAAGACTATTCTTCTTTTGTATATATGTTGACTATAAAGTGAGCCCGGTAGCTTGGCTTGGCCCTCGCTAATTATCTAAGTTTTAGAGGTGTTGTTGGACATGTTTGTATTATGCTTTGATCTTTGACTCTCTATTGACTCTTGATGTTTATGTTATGAGAATTTTCCCTTAACCCCGTTTGTCCCTATCTACTATCTCGTGTTATATTTTTTGCTTTCACGATCAAGGATGTGTGTATGATATGCTAAGAGGCTTATTTGGGGTTCCTTCGGGTTCCCCATTCGTCGTGTAACATCTAGGACCTAGTCTTGAGTCGTGACAAACTTGATATCGGAGCACTAGGTTGTTAGGTCCTCAGCATTCAATACACCGTGTTGATTAGAGTCTTATTCATAGTTGTGAACCATGCCATGAGTTTGAATAGGAGGCTATGAGGCATTCTAGGAAATGTTTCACTTATTCATGATTTATGTCGTGCGATAGAGTTAGATCCCCTAGGGTTTATTGCTAATCCCTAACTGCTACATTTCAGGATATGTCTCAAACTACTCAAGACAATGATATATCAAATGCGGAGGTTCCTAATGCTCTATGGGTGTTGGACAAAGCAGTGACAAAATTAACGACTCACCTCAATCAACAAGTGAGTGTTCTCGAGACTTCAAATGGTAAGAGGAGGGCTAGTGAGCCCAAGAGGGCCCGTAGTGAAGGAAAGTTCGAAAGTCCCAAGGGGCGTGGTGGTGTGGTACCTTATACTAGGTGCCCAAAGTGTTGCAAATGCCAGGATGGCCCGTGCTTGAAGAAGACCAATACCTGTATGGTTGTGGGGAGATGAGTCACAAGATAATGGATTGTCCTCGTAAACTCAATAAGATTAAAAAGGGTGGTGATGGGTTGATTCATCTTGGATGCCCAAAATATTGGAGGAATCATAGTGGTGCATGATAGAGGAACACGGGTGCATGCTTTGGGTGTGGTGAGATGCGCCACAAATTTTTGGAATGTCCTCATGGTCACAACAAAGATAAGGATAGCCGACCAGAAGGGCAAGGTGGTCATGTTGATCAAGGTTCTCAAGGAGGGGATGAGGTGCTCGGTATATTAAAATTTACTTTGGCTTTGATGTGTATGCGTTGATGGGCCCGGGTGCCACTATCTCATTCATTATTCTTTCTTATTGCTAGTGGGCTTTAAGTGTGCCTTGAGTTGTTCTATGGACCTTTGGTGTCTACTATTTTTGTTGAGTGTATTGTTGCATAGATGTTGTTCTATTTTCATATTGCATTAGGTATTTCCTTATAAATTGTTGGGTTGATGTGGTGGATTTTGATGCCATACTTGGGGTGAATTAGTTGCATGAGATGTGGTGTCTCCTTTGATTGTAGGGCCCGTGGAGTTAGACTAATCTTTATGTGGGGGCTTGTAAGGCTGTTGTAAAGGGATAATTCCATTTCTTGTTGTAAGGTACAATTGATCTCTAATGATTGCAATTATCATCTAGGGCATTGAACCTAAGTTATTTTCCTTCTAGTTGTTTTTGGTGATCAATGTGTTAGTGAATGTCCCTTACGATACTTTAAATTTGAAGTGGTCTCTTTTGGTTTGACTTATGTGCCGGTTATGTCTACAGGTCTCATGAAAAGTGTCTTTAATCCCTACCTTGTTATGATATGGTGGACTCTAGTGATGAAGTTTTGATGTATTTAGAACTCATGAACCATTCGGGGGTAGCATTGCAAATCTTAGGGAAAAAGGAGTTGTACGCTAAGTATGATAAGTGTGAATTTCGTTAAGGGAGGTTGACTTTCTAGGTCTTGTGGTGTTGGAGTATGGTATTAAGGTGGATCCTAAAAAGATGGTTATGACTAGAAATTGGCCTGGACCATTGACCCTATCGGACATTAGAAGTTTCTTGGGCTTAGGGGGTTATTATCGGAGGTTTGTGGATGAGTTCTCTTCTATTGCTTCTCCCATGAAAAAGTTAACTCAAAAGAAAGCCAAATTTGTGTTGTCCGATGATTGTGAAAGGAGTTTCCAAACGTTAAATGATAAGCTTCTGTCTGCTCCTACATTGTCACTACTAGAAGGGATAGAGGGATTTGTGGTGTCTTATGATGCTTCTCGGGTTGGTGTGGGTTGTGTGTTGATGCAAAATAGTAAGGTCATATCCTATACTTCTAAACAACACAAAGTGCATGAAAAGAATTATCCTGCCCCCTGATCTTGAGTTACCTGCCATTGTGTTTACATTATATATTTGGCGTCACTATTTGTATGGGGTGCATGTTGATGTGTTCACCGATCATAAGAGCCTCCAATATGTCTTCACCCAAAACAACCTCAACTTGAGACAAAGGAGATGTTTGGAACTTCTTAAGGACTATGATATGAGTGTGCATTACCATCGCGATAAGACTAATATTATGACAGATGCTTTGAGTAGGGCATCTATTATTAGCCTTGCCGATGTTGATGATGGTGGCATAGGGGTGGCTAGGGAGGTCCATCGGTTGTCTAGATTTGGAGTTAGGTTGGAAGAGGGTAATGATGGTGGTGTTATCGTTATGGATGGTTCTATGTCTTTGTTGGTTGAGAAGGTGAAAGCTAAACAAGGTCTTGATCCTCATTGCTAAAATTGAAGGCATTGGTGAAAGATGGGAAGGTGGAGGTTTTCTCCTAAGGGGTAGATGGTGTCATTAGGTACCAAGGTAGGTTTTGTGTGCCTTATGTTGATGGCTTGAAGAAAAGGATTCTTGATGAAGCTCATGGTTCTTCCTACTCTATTCACCCCTGGTCTACTAAGGTATATAGAGATTTGAGAGAGTTGTATTGGTGGGGAGGCCTGAAGAGGGAAATTGCAAAATTTGTATCGGGTTGCCATAATTGCCAACAAGTCAAAGCTGAACATCAAAGGTCGGGTAGCCTAACCTAAGACATAGAATTTCCTACTTGGAAGTGGGAAGAGATTAATTTGGACTTTGTTGTTGAGTTTCCCAAGACTAAAAAAGTTTTTGATTCCATTTAGGTTGTAGTTGATAGGATGACAAAATCGGCTCACTTTCTACCGGTTAAGACTACCTATGCGGCTGAAGATTATGCTAAGTTGTACATACATGTCTTAGTGAGATTGCATTGGGTTACTTTGTCCATCATATTGGATCATGAGGCACAATTCACTTCACACTTTTGGAGGTCCTTCCAAGAAGGTCTTGGATCCAAGATAAAAGTTAGTACGACATTTCACACTCAAATGGATGACTAAGCCGAAGGAACTACACAAACTCTTGAATATATGCTTAGGGCTTGTGTATTGGAGTTGAGGGGTATTTGGGATGATCATGTTCCATTGCTTGAGTTTGCATATAACAATAGCTATCATTCTAGCATCGGAATGGCTCCTTTTGAGGCTTTTTATGGTAGACATTTTAGATCCCTGACTGGGTGGTGTGAGGTTGGAGAGATGGCTTTGTTGGGTCAGGATCTGGTTATGGATTCTATGGAAAAGGTAAGGATGATTAGAGAAAGGTTGAGGACAACCCAAAGTCCCCAAAAGTTTTATGCCGATGTGAGGAGGGAGCTTGAGTTTAAGGTTGGTGATTGGGTCGATTTGAAGGTGTCACCCATGAAGGGTGTAGTTCATTTTGTCAAGAAGAACAAGTTAAGCCCTAGATATGTGAGCCCTTATAGAGTGTTTAGGAGGATTGGTAAGGTTGCATACGAATTGGAGTTTCTTATGAATAGGAATATGGTTCGTCTAGCTCTTTATTCATTTAGGTTGAGGAGATGTGTTGTTGACTCAAGTGCTATAGAACATTTGAGGTTGTGGGTACTGTGGAGGATATGTTGTATTAGGAGGAGATCTCAGTAGAGATGTTGGATGGATGGATGGAAAGGGTTGACTAATAAGGATGTGGTGTTCGTCAAGGAACCTTGGAAGAATCGTCTAGTCGATGGTTTCTCTCGGGGAGCCGGAGCGAGCATGAAGAAGTGATATTCGTACCCCTTTCATTCTATTCAAGCTTATGATAACACATCAAACACTTTATTGATTCCAAGTCTCATGTTCTAGCCCCTATGTCATTGCACGCACTCCTGTTTATGCTGACAAGTTCATGATGATTTTAACACTCGTATCAAGATTTCAAAAATGGTGTTTAAGTGCATTGTTGCATTCTTGTTGGGGCTGATTTCTAAATGATTACTCTTCTTATATACGTCACTTTGACATTCGGGGACGAATTTCCCCAAGGAGAGATATTTAAACAACCCCAAAAGTTGCCCGAAAATGTGCCTCGGAAGAGCCTAAAATCGTAATCTCCATATATCTTAAAATTTGTGCACGATATTGAAAATCGAACTTCATATTCTTTTTTAGGGGGTCCAATTTAGCGGGGAATAGTTCTAACACCGATTTTGGAGCGAACGATTCACAAATTCAATTTTCATAGTGATGCAAAAACAATATGCCTGCGCGCCCCTATCGCGATGCGGCTGGGGCGTGCCAGTGCCTTCTTTTGTGCCTAGTTATTTTATTCTGATCAAAGGCCTTTGGGTTTTTCGCCTAAGCCTTCCCACATGTGAGAATACTATATTTAGCCTTATTTCACCCTCGTATCATTTAAGACATTCCCAAATACACTCCCAAACACTTAGACAATATTTCATCTCCAAATTTCAAGTCTCAAAACTCATATGGATTCTAAGGCTCTCATTCAATATTCAAGTCTCCATCTCCAATCTTCATCAAGCTATTCTCCAAAGATAAGGAATTTGGGTTTCTTTCATGGGTTCCTTTCACCCATCATGCCCAAGCTTCCTTTTACTTAAACTTGCATGATTTAATGTTGATTTACTCATGACTCTTAATTATTATGAATTTCACTGCATACTATATTAGGGTTTCAGGAACTTATGATTGCTTTAGCATTTTTTGAGCTATGAATCTAAGGCTTATTGTGAGATTTGATGAAGCGTTTTGATGTATATTGCTTGAGGGTGTTACCAAGTATCTATTGATGGTTTTACATTGGATTTTCTAGCATGATTATACTCTTGAATTGGATGGTTTTACATTTGCACTATACATCCACCAAGTATTTGATAAAATGTTCGATTATGAGTTTCTTGAGGAATTGAAGGTCTAATGCATATCTTATGAGTTGAATGACTTTATGATGATGAAAGGAATGTATGCATATAATATTTTCTCTATAGTGTTGGGA
Source organism: Solanum clarkiae (assembly GCA_011800125.2). NCBI lineage: Eukaryota > Viridiplantae > Streptophyta > Magnoliopsida > Solanales > Solanaceae > Solanum > Solanum clarkiae. Next base: position 6,007 of record JAABOM020069355.1, on the reverse strand, counting down.
ATTGACCAAGCCTCACATGGAGGGTTGTAGGCCTGGGTAACTTGCTGAGGGGTTTTTACCTCGATCGCCTCACTCGGGAAATGGTAGGCCTGTGCAACTATGTCGAGAGCTTTGTACCTTGATAACCGCATTGGGGGCTTTGTACTCCATAAACCATGTTGGGGAGTTTATACCTCATCAACCATGTTGGGGGTTTGTAACTCATTAACCTATTAAGGGATTCGTACCTCATTCGCCTCTCCAGTTGGGTCTTAGGCCTTGTATATGCACTAACAATGGTTTTTTTTTTACACATGTATTATGTTCTACATAAACATGATTTTAATTCAAGTATCATTCATACATGCCATATTGCTATATGCTTATTCATTGCCTATGTTGTGCATTTTGCTTATTGTGCTTATCACTTGTCGCATTGCATCCTGAACACTTAGTATATTTCAATGTACTAATGCATACTCTATGCCTACGTGATATCACCTTGTAGGAACCGGTGCCCCACTTGATCATCCTCCTCCATGTGGCTAGTACGAAATTTCTCAAGCTCCTTGGTGAGTCCTCCATTTCGGGGATGATGCTTAAGACCTCCTACTATGTTCTAAGACTATTCTTCTTTTGTGTATATGTTAACTATGAGGGTGAGCCCGGTAGCTTGTCTTGGCCTCCGCTAAGTATCTAAGTTTTAGAGATGTTGTTGGACATGTTTGTATTATGCTTTGAGCTTTGACTCTCTCTTGAATCTTGATGTTTATTCTAAGAGGCTTGTTTGGGGTTCCTACGGGTTCCCCATTCATCGTGTCACATCTAGACCCTAAGCTTGGGTCGTGAAACATACATAAAATAAAGATAGTCTTAGAACATAGCATGTGATCGTATACATTGTCCCTGGAATGGAGGACTTACCAACTAGCTTGAGAGAAATCGTACTAGCCACATGGAGGAAGAAGCTCAAGTGGTGCTCCGGTTCCTACATAGTGACATTATGTAGGCAAAGAGTATGTATTAGTACATTTGAATGTACTAACTATGTGGGATGTAATGTAATAAGAGATAGCCCATATAGTCAAAATGCGTTATAAGCAATAGATAGCAGAATAGCAATATGGAACGCATGGAAGATGCTTGAGGTAAATCATGCTTACATAGAACATAATACATGTGCAAGAAGAGACCATCATTATAGAATTCATAGTCTATTGAGGTATCAACACCTCAATTGGTTAGTGGATCATCTCACCCTACCACCCATGGTGATTGAGGTAGCAACACCTCAACCCAATTATCGAGGTACAAACCCCTTGATTAGTTATCAATGTACAAACCCCTCGACATGGTTACCATGGCTCATAATTCACCAAGTGGGGCATGGTCAATTCCCAACACAATATAGGATAATATCATATACATACATTCCTTTCATCATCATAAGGCCATTCAACTCATAAGACATGCATTAGACCTTCAATTCCTCAAGAAATCATAACCAGACATTTTATCAAACACTTGGCGGGTGTGTAGTGCTAGTGTAAAACCATGCAATTTGGGGATGAAATCCTGCAAGAAAATTCAATGTAAAACCATCCATCAATACTTGGTAACACCCTCAAGCCCTTCATCAAATCCCACAATGGATCTTAGATTCATAGATCAAACCATACTACAACAGTCGTAATTTCATAAATCCCCAACATAGTTCATAGTCTAATTCATAATAAGTAAGACTCATAAGTAAATCAACTTGAAATCATACAATTTTTATGTAAGAAGGAGGACTGGGCACCATGGGTGAAAGGACCCAATAGTTGAAACCCACATGCCTTGACTTTGGACAAATCCTTGATGAAGATTTGAATGGAGACTTGAAGTTTGCATGAATTCTTTAAGATCCGGAAGAGATTTGGATAGTTGAATTTTGAGAGAAATATTAGTCTAAGGGTTTGTAAGAGTATTGGGGACTGTCTTGGATGATATGAATGGGAAATATGGCTAAATATATGTATTTTCACGTATGAGAAGACTTAGACCCAAGACCCAAAAGCCTTGGACCAAGATTCAAAAATCTGGGCAAAAATAATACTATGGCGCTCCCCAGCCGTGTCGTGCTAGGGGCATGCACTACACACTATTTGTCGTCACTATTTTTCAGATTTTTCTACGGTTGCTCTAAAATCGCGGTTAGACCCATTTCCCACTCAATTTTGTCTCCTGAACAAGAATACAAAGTTGTATTTTTGATATTGTGCATGGATTTTGAGATATGTGGAAGTTATGATTCCGGGCACTTCCGAGGCACATTTTAAGGCACTTTTCGGGGTCATTTCAGTAATAAAAGAAAGAGTGACACCTAGGTCTATGAAAGAATACACATAAAAATAAAAAACCTTTAACATACCAGTGACGACATCGGGCACCTCATCTACCCCTTGTCTCCCTTAAAGGGAATAGAACCTATTTTACCTTGGAGCATACTCTTGTTGGCCTTTTCTACCCTTTTGACCCTCATTTGCACCTTGTCCTCATGCACGAAAATTTCTACCTTTGTTTTGAACATGATTATTATCAATCACCCTATGCCCGACTTCAGCACAGCCATAGCAAGCATTGGAGTCCTTCAAACATGGACTATTGTGTTTTCTACCACACCTTTGGCACATCGGGTTATGCACCACGCCACCACCACCTTGGAACTTTGGGTTGTCATTGGCAAACCTCTTATTAGGGGAATTGGAAGACCCTTGGCCTTGGAACTTGTGGCCTTGAGGAAATCAGCCACTCTTGGAGTTTTTGAATCCACCTTCAAAATGAGTCTTCTTAGACTCACCACTTCTACTCTTTCTAAGCTTTTCCCCCTCTAGTTGTTTGGCATATGTCATGAGGCAGGAAAAATCCATATCACCTATTCGTATGGCAGTACAATACTCCTCATTAACTAAGTCAGATACACCCGACACAAATTTGTTCATCCTAGACCTTGGCTTGACTACAAATTGTGGGGTGTACTTGGAGAGTTAGTTGAAATTCAAGGAATACTCCCTCACACTTATGGAAAATTGCTTAAGGTTCGTAAATTCTATCATCTAAGCCTCCCTTAGCTCGATGGAAAGAACCAGTTGAGAAATGCCGCTTTGAACTCTTGCCAAAGGATAACATTATCATTCCCCTTCTCCATCTTCCATTGAGTAAACCAAATTTGAGCCACCCCTTTGAGTTGGTAGGCCGCCAACTCCTTTTTTTCCTCCTTATTAACTCTTACAGTGGACAACACCTTATACACCCTATCAATGAATTCTCGGGGATCCTCGTCCACCTTGGATCCATGGAACTCCAGTGGATGTAAAATCCCTCACCCTTCAGGCCAGAATAGGAGCATTAGGGGCTTGGGCCCCTTGGTTGATTTCGTTGGTCATAGCATTAGCCAATACGGTAATAGTATCCTGTAACTCATCATGGGACACTCAACCATCTTGAGAAGCGGGAGGGGACGGTTGCTCCTGCAGTGAAAGGGCTATCTTTACTCTTCCTTGGAATAGGCATGATCTAGAATAATAAAGAACATTCATTACAGTAAAAGACTTACCTTCTAATGTATGACATAGATCATGAAGAAGGGAAACATTTCCTAAGACGCTGCATAGCCTCTTATTCATAGTTGTGGCGCGCTTTACAACTATGAATAAGACTCTAATCGACGCAGTGTATTGGACTATGAGGACCATTAACAACCTAGTACTCTGATACCAAGTTTATCATGACCCAAGCCTAGGGTCTAGACATGACATGGCGAATAGGGAACCCGAAGGAACCCCAAACAAGCCTTCTAGCATATCAATCACACATCCTTGGTCATGGAAGCATAAAAACAATAACATGAAATATAAATGAGGGAAATAGGACTAAGAGAAGTCTTGAAATTTATAAAGCATAAAAGAGTCAAAGCTCAAAGCATAATTACATCAATTGTTCCAACAACACCTCTAACATAGATTGGACAGGGGACCCACTTTCTAGGCTTACCCTCATAGCATCAAGTGTGCAACATTAAAGAGACATCAAATAGTAATAGTAGCATAGCTAGTGTCCTTTGACTTGAGGAACTACCAAAGCTTATCTTATGAAATGCCAAAACCAGCGACGTGGACGATGATCAAGAGGTGCTTTGGTTCCTACATGGTAATCTCATGTAGGCATAGAGTATGCGTTAGTAAATTTGAATGTACTAAGTATAGATGATGCTATGCAACAAGACATAAGCCAACGTATTCAAAATACATAATCATAAGCAATGAATAAATATAAAATCGATATGGAATGCATGAAAAATACTAGTAGTAAAACATTTTTGTAAATCATATAACTTGTATAGAACATAATACGTTGTGGGAAGAGACCATAATCATAGACCAAGCAAGATATAACTTAGAATCTAAGGCATTTCACTCCTCGACAAGTTGGCCAAGGTATCTATCGCTTAACATGGTAGTATAGGCATGTCATGCCCCGACAACGTGGTCAAGGTATCTAACCCTCGACATAGTAGTACGGGCATGTCAGCCACCAAAAAGGTGGTCAAGGTATCTACCCTTTAACACGGTAGTATGGGCATGTCACCTCGGACAGGATGGTGGAGGCATGTCACCCCCTCAAAAAGGTGATTTGGCATGTCGCCCCGTAACAAGATGTGGTCAACTTGAGTCATTTCAAGAATTCGATGCATACATATAATCTCATGATCATCATAAAGTCACATTACTTATAAACCATGTAGTAGCTAATCAATAACTTGAGAATTCTTGTCAAGACATTTTATTAAACTCTTGGTGGGTGCATAATTCTAGTTCAAAACCATGCAATTCAAGAGTAAAGTAATATGAGAAAACTCAATATAAATCAACCCACCAACGCATAGTAAATGAAAAGACCCCAAAAAGTACCCGAAAATTTGCCTCAAAAGTGCACGGAATGATAATTTCTATTTATCTAAAAATCCATGCGCGATTTCAAAAATTTGAATTCATCTTCTTATTCAGGGATCATTTTGAGTGGAAAATGGGTCTAACCTCGATTTAAGATCAAAAAATTAGCAATTTTAATTTTTCAAAAATAATTTCTAGAGAGCTTTTTGCGCCCCTGCTGTGATTCGCCAAGGGCGTGCACTAGTGTAATTTTTTGTCCAGTTTTGACTTTGGTCCAAGAGTTTTAAGTCTTGGGCCTAAGTGTTCCCAAATGTGAAAATACCAATACCCAGCCATTTTTCACCCTTATATCATTCAAAACATTCCCCAATACTCATTCAAACAGTTAGCCAAATATTTTACTCCTAAACACAAGTCTCATAACCCTCCCCGAATCTTAGGATTTCCTCTCAAGCTTCAAGTATCCATCTCCAATCCTCATCATGTTCATCTCTAAAGCTAAGGTATGTGGGATTCTTTCATGGGTTCCTTTCACCCATGGTTCCTAAGCTCTATTTTACTCAAAATTATACAACTTAAAGTTGATTTTATTTATGGGTCTTATTTTTTATAAAAATTATTGCACACTATGTTGGGGTCCATGAAATTGTCATTGTTTTACCATGTTTTGAGCTATTAGTCGAAGCTTTATTGTAAGGTCTGATGAAGGGTTTTGATGCATATTGCTTGAGGATGTTACCAAGTATCTAGTGAAGGTTTTACATTGAATTTACTAGCATGATTTTACTCTTGAATTGCATGATTTTACACTAGCATTACACACCCTTTAAGTGTTTGATAAAATGTCCGGTTATGGATTCTTGAGGAATTAAAGGTACAATGCATGTCCTATGAGTTGAATGATTATATGATAATTATATAATGATGAAATGATGATGAAATTGATGTATGTATATGATGATGAAAGAAATGTATGAATATGATAAAGAGAAAATGTATGGCTAAGATGACTATATGCCAATAGGAGAAATGTATATATATATATTTATATATATATATATATATATATATATATATATATATATATATATATA